>JAVQKC010170864.1:0-17894 GCA_036025475.1 Philypnodon macrostomus
TTTTTTTTTTTTTTTAATTTTTTTGTTTAATCAAAATTTGGATTGTAAATTTGTTTAAAGCAACAGCAGAAAGGTGTTTCTCCACGGATGCTCAAGTCCTTGGTGAGCAGGGGTCATCCAGAGTTTTCCTCTAACCGACAACAAGATGCACACGAGTTATTTCTGCACCTTATCAATAATGTTGAGGTGAGTGCTTCTTATCATTCCTAATATATATGTATGTAAGACCTGAAAGTGAGTAAAAAATGAAAAATGTGTCTAAAGTGTTATCTCTTGGGGAGTCACAGGAATATACCCAGGATACATCCTTTGGTGTAAAATAAAACAGACAGTCGAACGCAACTTTAATAAAAGAATATTCCTATTAATCCTGCCGCAGGCTCCAGGCGCAGGTGGCTTGGGAAGTTTTTCTCAGAAAGCCTGCTGTGGACTGTCCGGTCTGTGGACACTCTGGTGTGTCTTTCTAAAGCAGGATATTTATAACTCAGTGCTATCTGTTACACTGGGCGACCAGATAATGCTCCCTATTCTGCCTTAACCCCTGCAGACATGCCCTGACCCGAACTGCCACCAAAAATCGTCCACAAAAGTCTAGATTTTTCTGACTTTCTCACACCCTACTGTAGTTTACTATTAAACTGCTACAACTGCCTAAGAACCAACTGCCTGAGTTATAGCGCCCCCTACTTCAGTTTACTTGCCCATGTCTGCAGCTGTCTTCAGTCTCAAACATATTTAGAAAGGTGGTCAAAGACATGTCTGAGGCTACATTTTGGTCTGTCTGTGTCAGCATGCATACTTTCTCAGAGTAAAATTCTATATTTGTGTCACCTCTATTAATAGAGGTTAGGGGAACACAAGGCTTCCAGAATCAGTGTACTGTGCTGTAATAATGTGTTTAAATAAAGTCAATATTTTTTGGATGCATTATTCTGGTTTCAGAGATGTTTTGTTCTAACTTTTAATAAGTGACATTCATCAGTTAAAACTATATTTCTGTTGTGCAGAAACTGACTGACAGTTCTTATCTTTTTCTGTTTTAAAGAGAAACAGTGGTGGCTCTGAGAATCCCAGTGATGTCTTCCGGTTCCTGGTAGAGGAGCGTGTCCAGTGTTGTCAAACTCGTCGTGTCCGGTACACTCAGCGGGTGGACTACTGCATCCAGCTGCCAGCCCCAATCGAAGCTGCCACAAACCGAGGTAACAGGGCTGGGACTGTGACACTTTGACACATACACGATACCTCCAGACTTTAAGCCACATCTGCCTTAGGTCAGGCAGCTGGCAGGATAGGGCTCAGGTGGTCGCCTCAGGGAGAATCAGCAGGTTCAGAAAATCCTCAGGCACCAGACTGAGACAGCTGAAGAACAGAAGGAGAAATTGATGTTTGAAGCTTAGATTTGTAGGCTGTTTTTTATATTAAAGCTTACACGACTGGTTGATGGCTACACTCTTGCATGCCTTCTATAGGACTGCTCTGTTGTGTGTAATTGTGGTATACTTGTGTTTGAACAGCCTTCCTAATAATAAGATGTAGTCATTCTAAGGCTTTAAACTATAATGTTAAGTTACAATATTATTATTTATTTATGAAATGTGTGTATGCAAATGTCAGAGGAACTACTAGCATATGAAGCCAAACGAAAGGACGCAGAGGAGAATATGTGTGCTCCTCCTGAACCAGTGAGAGCGCGGATCCCCTTCACAGCCTGTCTGCAGGCCTTCACAGAACCAGAGAACGTCCCAGACTTCTGGAGCTCAGCACTACAGGCTAAATCAGCCGGCGTCAAGTAAGAACAATATTTAGCTTCTAAAGTCTTCAATAACAATGCAATAGCTTTTTAATGTAATATTTAAAACTCCTTCTCTGCAGGACATCCCGCTTTGCTTCTTTCCCAGAGTATTTGGTTGTGCAGATCAAGAAGTTCACGTTTGGGGTTGACTGGGTACCAAAGAAACTAGGTAAATTACTTTAATAGATTATTTTAATTACTGGTAATAGATAATTTCATTATAAATATTACAGTATAAGAAACAATGATAAGACAATAATAAAAGTTAGAATGAGCACGTTTTATGTAGTACCTGAAATGTCCATAAGATGGCAGTTTCTATCCACAATTCACAGGCATAGGTATGGATGATGGTGCCTGGTAGGGGTCAATAAAATGTATCTAGATTATTTTTGTCAATATTTGAAGAAAGAGGCAGAGGAGTAAAAAAACAAAAAACTGTTGCTGTTTTTTTTAGACTCAGTCAAATCTTAGATTATTATAAAATGTATTGATCCACATGGGAAATTGCTTGATTTTTGTAACATTAATAAAATGCAGTTGTCTGTTTGAATGTCGTATTTATGTCTGTTTATATACGGTTTAGATTTGGCCATAGATGTCCCTGATTTTCTGGACCTAAGTCGATTGCGGGCGACAGGATTACAGTCTGGAGAGGAGGAGCTGCCTGACCTCATGCCTCCCATTGTGCTGCCTGAAGACACCAGAGGTGCACATACTTCATATTTCATACTTTATACATACATATTCATACAATGTTAAACAGGACAGTTTGGTTCATTGTGAATATAGCCTACAAAAATCAATGCCTCATTTGTTTTCTCCACAAAAAGTAGTTTCGCCCAGTCTTAGGCATGACTCACCTACAGTAGCCCACAGAGAGATATGCATTCAAGCATAAAATGAACCACATGAACTGGTATTCGTCACTACTGGGGCCTTCATTTTTAGGATCACAATGCTGTAATTAAATTGAAAGGTCAGTAGATTCCCCTAGCACATATTTCCTCATATTATATTTCCTGCTTTATTATTAATTGTCATGAATATTGGGAACATGCTTCACAGTTATAACAATTTAAGTGTCTGATAGATACAGCGTGTTTGTAGGCAGGTGTAGTGTTTTTGTGAATGAAATGATCCGTGAAATTAACTCTAGTATGATATTCTCAAAGCTGCTGCACCTCTCTCTTAAGGGCATATTGAATGCACACCCAGGGAAAAAAAGACAGCCTCAAACAATTACTGAAAAGTTGTTGTTCACAGTATGGCTGATCCTAATGAGCTACAATGAGTTTATAAGAGCCACTTGCAATGTACAGCTATAGGAAAACATTTCTGTACAGTATATAAGGTTATTTTAATTGCATGTTCCACTACACTGTTTAAAAAAATGGAAAGATGCTCTCTGAGAAATCCATCGAACTGTGAAACGAGAAGAGCAGTGTGCTGTTTAATAATCTTGTTTTTGCACATGATTTAAGGACTCTCATTGATTGAACTGTCACTCAACTCCACACATTTTCATCGTGACTTTGAAAGCATTTTAGTTTATCTCTAAGTCTTTCCGGTTAACTTTACCGTTTTGTATTGCAAGTCATTTTTCTGTAGAGGCAAAGTCAGAAAAGCAGCAAAAATCAGGCGTGTTTGGTACAAACAGACGAGAGGCTGTGATTGCTGTGCTGGGGAACAGCAAGGGCCACTTGTGTCACTGCAGGGTGGTGACGAGGCCCTGCAGAAATGTTCCCTTTCTTGGTATTTTATATAGTCTTAAATGCAAATTAGTAATGTGTACATTCTTTTTTTTTCAGATAACTCCATGAGCTCTATAGACTGTAAGTACATGTTGTTTTTAGAGGTTCTGTACTATGTTGATTTGTATAAGCTGTATATAAAACTTCTCTGGGCACTAGGGAGTGGTGATAGATGCTGCAGACTGTGTGTACGTACATGAGCAGGTGCTGCAGCTGCTCTCCACATTCAAGATGTCTACTTCCAAACAAACTTTACTTTTGCACTTGTTTTAGTCAGACCCATTTATCGCCTTGATAAATCACACCTCTGTAAAGAAAGCTCCCTAGGGTTCATCCTCTTTCTAGCCTCTTTGTATAATGAGCCCCAAAGAGAGAGAGAGAAACACAGTGCAACCCCAGTGTATTAAGTAGTTGGTCGTGATGACTCAGCTTGATTTCAGTTATTGATGCTGGTTTGTCATTTCCCCAGCTCCTGAAATAGACGAAGCAGCAGTAATGCAGCTGGCAGAAATGGGCTTTCCATTGGAGGCCTGCAGAAAGGCTGTCTACTATACCGGCAACATGGGCCCGGAGATGGCATTTAACTGGATCATTGCCCACATGGAGGAGCCCGGTAACGCACCATCCTAATGCAAACAAACATAAAACGAGTTCAGACATGCATACATCCAAGTGCATCTACCTGTAACCTGGACATACTGTACCTGGGACACTTTTATTAATACATTTGTACTTACTGGCAGCTTTATTATGTATTGTTTGTATGTATTGTATAATATTGTAGCATTCCGGTGTAAAGGAAAACACGCTGAAGTATAAAAAAAAAAAAAAAGCCTAACACTAGTAAAAACTTACAGACAGTAGAAGAAGAGCGCTCTCAGTTAATCAGAGTGAACAATTTATTGTCATAGCAACCAAAGTAACAGGCATTCAAAGACACTAGTAGTTTAACTCGAGGCACGTTAACATTGAAGTCTCTAACTGTACTGATAGAACAGGCTCATCTTAACAGGAATAACACTGAGGTCATTACAATATATAACTATAGTCTGGCCAGCCTCAACTACAGAAGCCTCTTTTTCTATTTCATACAGAGGTGTTAGTTTGGTCTCTCGTTGAGTGTATTTCATTTCAAGGGTGGAATTTATCAATGTAATCAGAAGCCACATACAGCCTGTTGTTAATAAGAAAGTCAGCAATTAGCAATATATTAGTATATATATATAATATAATATTAGTTTGTGTATGACACAGCCAATTAAACGCTTTGTAAATGCAATATTGCCAAGAAATGATTCAATATGAGACACGTCACTTTTGATAAAAGTGGGGTCTGGTATTCCAGGCTAACATAACTATGCACCTATGAGAATCATCTTAAACTAGGCCTAAGTCAGGTATATTTGACAGCCTCTAACTAAATTAACCAAATTGGGCAAAATCATTCTTCACAAACATCCAGACAAATCAAAAAAGTCCTCTTATATAATATAATATAAAACCTTTAGAAATCACACAATGTCTGATTAAGGTGCCCGTTGGGGTAATGGGGCCGCTTCGCCGATCTACACCTTGCTGTTGGGTACAACACACAACTTTCAGGATCTTCTCGTTTATTTTGTGTTTCATAAATATTTATACATATTTATGCAATTTCCTCAAGATCCCTAGACAGTTTAGGAGCTGACTTTGTCTTATTTGGAGCCTCTTTGCCGTGGAGTGGTTCCCTTGAGGTTTTTGTGTCACTTTTATTTCCCGCTTAGCTGAAAAGAGCCTCTTCAGTGGTAGAAAATCAGAGCAGCAATCTGCCTCTCAGATTTTAAATGTGCCGAATACAGCTGTGAAAATGATTGCGTTTAGTGTCAGTGGCATCAGGAAAATAGTCTGTTCCTCCCACGAAAGTAACACACATATTTCAGCTTTAATTTTACTGTGATTGCTATTTTAATTCATGCCATTTTGTCAAAATACAACTGTGCAAACCATAACATTGAAGAAAAATGGTTTAATTGATGCCACGTTCCTACATATATAAAAGCTGTGTTTTCAATTGAGTACTTATATTCCTTTGTTACATAACACATTGAATTTAACTCTAGAGACTTCACATAGCCTTGTATTGTATTCAGATGCTGCTCTCAAGCTGATCAGTGTTTTTTCTTCTTTTAGACTTTGCTGAGCCACTGACACTACCCTCCATGATGGATGCTGGTCCCTCCAGTAGTGACAGTCTCATGGGTGCCACGCCTCTGGAAAACTCTCCCCCTGAAGAGAGCATTGCCATCCTCACGTCTATGGGCTTCCCTCGGGCTCACAGCATCCGCGCACTCAAATACACGGTCAGTTTGCCTCTAAATAATGTTGCCTTATTATCTGTCGTTCCTTGGGAAATAATCTTTCTTATAGACGGTATATGTTGAGTTTAGGACAACAGACTGAAGAGTGAAAGTTATTGGCCATCATCGCACATTGATATCATCTTTTAGATCTGTTCTTCAGGGTTTTCACTTCGAGGGATGGCTCAGAAAATCATCTTCATTTCTGCTTGTGTATCGCAAGTTGCACATTATTTCGCACAGGTTTTATAGCGACTTTCACGCAACTCTTTATTTCTGTCTGCTTGGGGCTAGCACAAGGAGCACACTGCAGCTGGAATAGAGGCAGTTAAATTATAAAAAATGAGAAATTTGAATCATAACACGAACGGATCTTTTTACTGAAGTCTTGTCTGCTTTCCAAACTGCAACTGTAACAGGTCCTGTGTGTTAAGTTGATTAAAGATGTCTGTCGTGCATGCTGTTTACAAACCACTGCTGATGTAGCACCTGCTGCTGTGGCCGAACCAGAAACATCAAAAAAAAAATGTATGTGTTGTTTTTGAAATGGCCTCCGATTCTCACATTTCTTGTTTCAACTTTCCACCTGCCCCTCAGTAAAAATAGCTCAGTCGACCGTTAGTGAGACACAGAAATAGACATCAGGCTTCCTTGTTTATCACTGGTCTCCCTGCCAACTGTGATATTGTTAGACAAAATGAACACACATATTTGTGAGGAGGGGTGAAGGCGTGAAGCACACAGGGGTCTCAAGGCCAATTTTATTTTTGGCTCAAAATTAGCATGGGGAACTTTTCAACCTCACTGACCTGACATGAAGAGACCGCTACCCAGAGCTCCATTCATGTGCTCCTCATTTCTCCACAATTATCACACAGTTATCCACATACATAGGCTATTTTATTTCCTCTTTTACATTTGAAAAGTAAATATAATTTTCTATAATTATGTTTCAGAACAATAACCTTGAACGAGCTCTGGACTGGATATTCTCTCACCCTGAGGAGGAGAGTGACGCTCTCTCAGACATGGCTGACACTGAGCCCAATGATAATGCCTTCTCAAACGCCAACTCACACAGTGACTCCACACTTTCCCCAGACAGAGACACAGGCCCACGGGTCAAAGATGGACCAGGACGTGAGTTCATGCTTTTAATATAGTTTCTATACAAATGAAATATGGAAAATTAAATTAATGGAATGTGTTGTGTTTGAATGGAACACCGGTTATATAAACAATTATATAGGGATTATATTGTAGGCCTGAAAATAATTGTTACTTTTTGTCTGTCTGTTTTAAGGGTATGAGCTCTTTGCCTTTATCAGCCACATGGGAGCATCAACGATGTCAGGACATTACGTTTGTCATATCAAAAAAGAGGGACGGTGAGTAAGATTATATTTCTATTAAAGGTTATTACATATAAAATGTACTCTCACCAGTGTTGTGTTGTTTTAGGTGGGTAATCTACAATGACCACAAAGTGTGTTTGTCAGAAAGGCCTCCAAAAGACTTGGGTTACATCTACTTTTACCGGCGACTGTCGAGCAGTTAAAGAATCCCAGTCTTTATGTAGGAGACAGGTGGACAACTGTAGCAAGCCTCAGACAAGCTCACCTTACTGTGATGTCATCAGGATAAACACTGTCAGAAGGGAAAGCAATGTGCTCTTTGTGCATTTTTGTTTTAGTTCATGCTTTAAATGTAAGTTCAGTTTTTATGTAACGATATTAAGGTACGGAGGGACATGTGCAATTAATACTGCTGAAGCGCTGGAGAACACACACTGCATATCAGATCTCACTGTTACTTAGACAATATGCCTTGGCTACTGTGCCCATATTTTTTGTGATACTTTTTGTAAATGAATGTTGAAATGAAACTGCCAGCCCTCAAACAAACACACCATGTTGCTTGTGGGCTTAATTTAGGTTACAATGTAAAGAATGTGTATCATCTACAGAGACTTACATCGGTGGACACTGGGTAACATATGCAACTTTTCTTACAAACAGAGAGCCAGAAGTCCATAAATAGTTGTTAAATATACTGCTGTATACAGTATTGCCGCCTGACTAATGGCTCTGACCTGCCCCAGTTTCAGGTTGTGACGCAAGTAAGTAAAGACTTTGCAAAGTTATATTTTAATGCAAACCTTTGTGAGCCACAACAACTGACAACTGGCACATCTTTCACATAAAATGAAGCACTTCTGTATATAATAATAATAATGTTACTCTTTGCACTTGCCGCAGTAGTCTGGAGATGTATTCACCAGCTATAAGCATGTGAATGTCATACTTATTCTTACTCCTTTAACTGGACATACTGATTATAACTTTCCTCATTCACCAGTTTCACTTTATTGGCATTTTGCAACCCTACTCTGGTTGCCTCTGCCTCCTCTTTATGCATCTGATGTTTTCATGTCAATATGCACAGGTTATGCTGTTCATTACAAACTGCACATTAACCTGCATCTTCAAACCAAGTACATAATAAACACGGTGCAATGCTGAATGTAAAACTATATGGTGCTCTCTGCAACCAAAACTTAGCCTTGGTTATATTCAAGATTAACAATGCATATTAACAATACTATAACCTCATGATAGCTCGTGTTACCATCTACATCAACTATATACACAGTATTTTAGTTGCTTTATTGGTATCCCCCTTGTCTCTAAAAGAGCAACATATATGTATCATTGTGCTTTCCAGAATATGTTTGTGAGTACCTCCCGTTCACCAACACTGTGCATATGTCAGATTATATTTTGTCACCAGCTGACAGTGGTTCAGAACCTGAGAGGAAAAGTGAGGAAGTGACCAGAACTCTCTATGCAAGTTTTTTGTTTTCAGCTCAATTCCTGTTGAGTCATTTTATCCTCCAAACAAATGTCCTATTGTCCAGCACCTCAGTCTCACTCAAGTGTTTTATTGAATAAGCCGTGATATTGGTTATTCTGTGCAATCCTTTTAAGCACCTTTTTGTTTCTGTGTTCTTTTGAGGTCCCTGTATTGTCTTGGTCCTTTCTGCTTTCCCACCAGCTTGATCTACTCACTTGTTTCTCTGTTAAAACCTACAGAAAGCTTCTCACTGTTAGCATGTGCACTACACCTGCATTTACGCATTTGGATTGTACAATTGTACTTTGAGTTTAATGAACTAAATGCCAGGAAGGTTCTTTATCTGTTTTTACTCTGTTGCCTTTTTGCAAACAAGTTTGTGCCATTTTAGTTTTCATGACATAGAAGGGATTATTTAAGTTGAATTTTGTATTGTTCGTCTTTATCCAGGTGTATGTGTAGGTGAAGAGTCATGTCGTGTTGTAAGGCAATGTTTACTTACTCTATTTGGATAAATAAAACAACACTTTTGTTGGGACTAACTGTAGTAGTGATTTTACTAAACATCAGGATAGAATATAAACAAGTTTATTTGAAAAGATTACTTTCATATAGGTGGATTTAAAGGTGCTAATGCTTTCACTGTGATTACATACAGCATAATATGCTTAATAACTGGTGTTCATCAATTATTTTCTGTATATAAAGGATATCATTTGCCAAAATATTGTTTATACTTACACAAATTCATTGACAAACTAGCCAGAACAAATAGTATTTTGTGAAGACAAAATGTACACCTCAAAGAGATTAAAAAATATCTCCCTCATGCTAGTACAAAATACCTTAAACCATTCTACATACATTTTTGAACAAAAATACAAAGGGAAAAAGTTTCAGATTTAAATGTTGCAAGAGCATAACCTAGATTCAGACAGACATAAGAACTACAGCCACAACTAACCCAAAGGCTAAAGTAGTAAAGTCCATATTTTTATTGAAGGTTTGTATGATTCTGCAAATGTCAGAATCACATAGATTAAATCTTTAGCTCTACGTGTTAAGGAGGAGTTTGTTGTATACTGAATATATAGTTTCCTCTTTAGTCTAACCCTATAATGCAAGTTGATATATGTTAAGAGAAAAATAAAGCACTTCCATGTTTTCGTGCATACAACTCAAAATTGCATTGAAAATTCAACGTAGCATGCAATGACCATCGTTGTTTTTTGGAGCATGCGTTACACTAAGTCAGTTCACCTGAGAAGGTAGATACTACAAAAGCAACGTCCTGACCAGCCGAGTGCACCAACATACGAGATAATGTGAGCTTGAGATGTAGTCAGCGGTTAAAGGTTCTTTTAAAAAATAGCTTTTCATTTTTAAACAATACAGTATTTTGTAATGCAAAAAGGCAAAGGCCCACAGTTTTGTACAAAACTGCAGCAAAACAAAATATGAAGATATTTCTGCAGTTTAACGTTGACACTTAACATTTGTTCAAAGAAATAAATGACAGAACAAGTATCAGGCTTAATGAACAATATTCAACATTGTATTGCCATTTCATCTTCCCAAACATGTCAGCATATTGACTGTAAAGAAACATTTGAGTCCAAAACCTCATTAGCCTTGAGGTGTATTGTATTTATGTATATTGATACTGTATATATTCTATATGTTTCCACTCAAGATTCTGCAGCCGTGATATAAAAATACATCATAGCAGGCCACAGCCTGTTGGCAATAGATTTCTTTTAATTCAAGACAAGTGATGGTCAAGTGATAAAAACCTGTACATATGATCGTTTTCTGCATTTAAACAAGTCAGACGTTTGTGTCTGAGATGAGCTGTATTTTGAACTGTGTTTCTTTCAAATGTGGCACTTTTGCCTGCTCTCCCACAGTTTTTATACAGAATACTACAAAGCTGAACAGTTAGGAAGATGAATGGCTCTCATGCCGGCCTCTGGTTTTCCCTGATAGCATTCTTTCAAAGCACTAAAACACCACTTCAGTTGGACCCATTGAGGCAGACAGGAGCAAACTGACAATTCAGGATGGCAACACAAAATATGACCTTTTGCATAGGTTCGGAGAAAAAGCCTAGTTTCAGAACAGCCTTTTAAACACTGAGGTGCAGAGATATGATACAGACTACTTTATCATTACTCTGGTGCAGAGTGAAGAGTGGGGCACTCAGAGCCTGTTTGGATAGCGCAGAAATCAAAAGTGAATTTGTTTTGAAGTGCTTTTGCTGACTTTTAGGTGAAGTTGATGCTAAATATTGTTCAACCATGTATGTAAGTCCCACAGTCTTACATAGTTATTTACCATGCTTATTGCCTGAGGCTGGTTTAATTAAGTGAACTACTTTGCCAATGGCTGTGCTGTGGTGATTCAAATGACAACATTATCAAATACTTCGAGCTGTTGCCCTGGCTTACAGCTATACATCATTTACCAGCAATAATTTTCACTTTATTTGCTCTACAATAATTAGCTGTGAGAAGTCTGGGGTCTGAAGCTCATATCTACTCGTATTAGATAAAATAATAGAAATTAAAATAAATAATGGTGATAAAAAAGGATTGGTTATGTATGTAATGAAGGTTATACAAACTTCATAAAGGGAACAAAGACCCAAGACAAGGATCTGAAACTCCAGAGAAATTAAACAAAAAATACAATTTCAGTTCAGAAATCAGTAAGTACCCGAAACCAGTCTGGAAATGGCTTTTCTGTTGCCATAGATAAATAGTCAATTTTAATGAAATATTATTATTCAAATGCATTTGTGTAAGGCTTTACAACCTGGCTTAGGCATTCCATTGAGAAAGTAAACTGTCTGAAGTGCAAAGGGAGTTCTACAAAAATCCCATGATGAGAATGGGACTGTACAGTCTGAGGAAAAACAACTCAAGAACATCATTTGGAGTTCCAGGTCTAATGGTGCGACCTTCACTGTTGATGACTACAACCTTTTGTCTGGGTGTAGAGAAACCTTTAGTATATAAATGTATATAGTTTATAAATAAAGGGTAACATGCCACAGTAGGGCCTGTCCATCAGCCGTTGCTGCTTCAGCTCTGTTCCACTGGATGAGTCAGTTTTTAATTGATGTGTTCTCTAAGGCATTGCTCACACAATCTGTGCCGGTCCTTGTGCTCTTCAGGGAAATCACAATTTGCAGTGCAAATTCATCATAAAGCAGCAATTTATTACACTTGAAGAACCTGTCATTGACAAAACAACTCGGACAGGTGCTGTCATTTTGAATGTGCATAAAACCACAACTGTGAGCAGCATCTCATTTGTCTGTTCCAGAGTGTGCACTTTGGGCTTTTGGCTGTTGGGGACAGGAGTGTGGAGTTTGACCATATAATTTGTTAAATTTCTAGGTTGAAGGCCCGCATAAGAAGATCTAGATCTCCAATGTTTGCTGCCTGAAATAATTCAGGCTGGTCCATCATTGACAAAGCTATCCGCAGAGCGGCCCATATGTTTCCTGACATCACCTGGTGGGACTGCTGCAGACTTTGACTTTTCCTTTGAAGGCTTAAGGCTGTTAAAAAGTTACTTGCCGCCTCTCTGAAAAACAGAAACAAAAGCACATCAGTTTTGTCTTAGGAGTCTAATATTACAATAGATTCTGAACTGAAACAATGAAGCGACCCTTCCTCAACTTGTTGGCTGATTGTTCTTAGCTTTATTCCATACTCAGTTTTTAGAGCAAGGAGTTATTTGACCAAGGTTATCACTGTGGCTGTTTTGCAAAAGGTTTATAGTGCTGCTCTTTATAGTAATAGTAATAGTAATAGTAATAGTAATAGTAATAGTAATAGTAATAGTAATAGTAATAGAAAGTAAGTACAATTATCACTAGTATAAATGACTTGCTCGCTGTTAAGTTAGGAGTTAGTAAATTCAGATCATTTTAATCATTTTCTATGCGTCCCTATATTGTTAATTTGGTTGTTTTTGATTTCCTTTCTGACTCTATCTATCCCAGAGAACTATGCTAATGCTGACCTGTGTGCTCCCAGGTTGATGCAGCTGATGCCCAGGTTGTAGCGGGACCTGATGAAGCCTGGCTGCAGCTCCAGGGCTCGGGTGTAGGCCTCCACCGCCTCCTCGCTCCGGTCACCGTTTGCTAATGTAGCACCCAGGCGGTTCCACAGCAAGTAGTCCTGTTAAATGGCATGGAAAATCAACATTACTTCACTTGTAGTAGGTATATTGAGTGAAATTGGTACAGTAGGACACAAACTGGGACATAGTTTGTTGGGACAGGCAGTCTCTTAATGTGGGGCAGGGAGAGATGGTCACCTTATATTGTAGGTATAATTTCAAGTTAGTTAAGAGCTAGCACAGCAAAGAAGATGCTAATAATATTTAGTTTCTATGCCTTTCCTATATAATAATAAGAACAACAATAACATCCAGTGTCCTTCTACAAAGTAACCCATCCAGAGTTATTTAAGGAGAGTTGAGTAACATCGGATGCGTCCTTGTCATTATTTCCCACCTGCAGGCAGTGAGGCACAGAGGTCATGGTCTGTTGCAGTATAGAGGCCTTTTATCTTTGACTAAACCTAGCAGTGGAGTATAATTATCTCCTCTTGTGTTCAGAGCTATGTTTCCACCAGGGGAGCAAATATTATCAAGTCAAATGTGGCTGGATATACCGGTGTGTGCAAGGCCGGCCAGGGACATTGCAGAAAGGACTTTTGCATGGAGGATATAGCCTGCTGTTTTATTTGTACATACAGAAATGCAGTTTTGTTTTTTTGTACCAGATGGTGAGACCAACACAATGTTTCACATAGAGCCTTGTTTTGCCTCAGTGGTGATTTTCCCCTGACATTACTCACTCCATCTCTTTCTGGGAGTGTACATGAAGGCGTGTGCTGTATTTGCATGAGATTTGGTTGTATACAATGTGCAGCATGTCTGACAGTATCTTTCTCATTATATATATATTAGTAATGTACTACGTCTAATACAAGCTATTTTGTATATTTTTGTATATTTTTACAAAGTATACTGTGATTTTAAGATGTTGATTGAAATAATAGCATTCTCAACATTAACAAAATGAACCAACTCTCATTTTTCTCTTCATAGTTTCCCACTTAATATATTGCTTTGCTACAACAGACTCACAACACTACTCCACGCTGTCTGTTCATTTGGCTCCTTGTGTTATTGTGTGTGTGGAGTTACCTCGGGCCGCACTGACAGGGCTATGTTGAAGGCGTCTACAGCTTTGTTAAACTCTCCGCTGAGGTTATAGAGCACCCCAAGACCGGTCTGCAGATCTGGGTCTACGCTGTCAGAGTTGTTCTGCACCGCTTCCAGAAAAAGCTCCTTGACCTCCGGTAACAAGCTGCTTGGCAAACACACAAACATGCACACGGGCCCAGGATTACAATGATTTTTCTTATTCAGAATTTAAGTGAGACCAAGAAAACCACACTTTTTGGGATGTGGTTTATAAGCCATGTTAGTTATTATTGTTTTATAACGTGTATGTAAACCAAATGGACTTACCCATTGAAATACTGACCAGGAAGCTCATCCGGCTAGTTTTCACACAGTATGTACATGTACTATTGTGTTGTGAGCAGAATTAAGTGTTTTTAATCTGGTGCATACATTAACAGTCCTTTCCTGTTGTAATGCATTGCAGACTGTGAGACCTCTGTCACATGTGTGGTTTCTAGTTTCACAATAATTGCACACACTGTTGTCAGCAGGGGATGAGAGAGGTGGAAATTAGATTGTGCTGCTCTTGACAGATCAATAACATTGTAACAAGTGAGTCTGGGTAAACCTGGAGATTTCTATTGACTAAGCACCATGTGTTTTTGAGAGAATAATAACTGATAAATGTCATTTATCATTATTACCGTATGCAGTGTGTCCTTACCTTTCATGCCTGGCCATGGGGATTTGAGACAGCCTACGTTGTGAGTTTGGAGAGCCCAGGTGACTTTTGCCCTTGAGCAGTTGTTTGTATTTTGGGTTGTGGCGCAGCCAGCGGAGCAGAGTCTCACAGGCATCGTGGCGCATCCCGGTGTTGGTGAGACTGACCGCCAAGGCCATGAGGGCGATGAGGTTGTTGGGGTGGAGCTCCAAACACCTGGATGCAGAAAGGAACCATTACAGACATTACATAAAATGTGCACTTCAAAAGAACATCTGACTTTGGTCATCTTTAATTGGGACCGGTCAAAGCAAAGGACCAGGCAGAAGATCATTATGAGTGGGTCAGGGATGAGAAAGTATGTATGTTACTCTTATAGAAGAAGACTGAGAATTTGCTTTAGTTGAAATACAAATGATAAAATATACTTTTTAGTGGTATCTTATTATATTATACATTCAGTATATACAGAAAAAAAACATATGAAAGAATCACACTGATTAAGATCGCATCTAAGCCTGATTTATAGTTGATGTGCCAAGCTGTTTAAAGCTGTCCTAATCCCAGTTAAATGATGTTAGTCCCCATACTGAAAACATGAACACCTCTGAGTTGCTATATAATGACGGCACCATGATATAACATGGCACAATTGAAAAGGTGCAGTGCATCCAAGCTAGAATTGGTCTAATGTTTAGTGAAACATAGAAGAAAGCTGTCTCATAAATGACATACAAAACTCATGCTGCAGTTTGTTTGACAAATGTAAACCAAAAATAAATGGCCCAGTAATAATACAATAATGTGTGACTTTTCAACAATATTTCTTTGCTATTTTTGAAGTGTTTCATCAGGTTTCACAGCTGCTGATAGGTGTAACTTGTGACTTTATCAGGGTTATGAAAGTGGACCAACCCTCACTGTTCATAACCTGACTGGGCATGTCTGACAACCGGACAAAAATGACTTTCTTCACCACAACTTTGACTTTTGACTTTTTATGTAAATTTCTCACTAAACAAAACTAGCCGACTGTGACAAAAAGAAAAGGAACCAGAGATTTTCCCTTGTTTTGCCTACCTCTGGAGGGAGACAATTGCTGCTTGCTCATTCTCGTTTTCGGCCTGGGTGGTCCCCAGCACCTGCCAAGCCTGCAGAAAGACCCAACAGAGAGTAAGCACAAAGAGGGACACATTGGCCATAGCCAGTGCTCGTCATGTGTGTTGTGTTGTGGTTAGATAATATACTCTATCCATATTGATGTAAATATAACATTAATCATACATGATTAAGTGAACCTCTATACAACAATAAACCTGTTTGTAGGGTCACAATGTACTGTTCAAAAACGAATGTATGTAGATGTTCGTTCTGCTCTTTGAAATAAGGGAAAGCATTATTTATAAACCATTCAGGGGTCTTTGCAGTTGGGCAATAAGCCACTAAGCACCCAGAAGAAAATTCTGAATCATATTAGTTCCATACACCGCAGGATAATCCTCTCCTTGGAATAACTGGCACATTTCTGTATATTCCAGGGGATTCAAAGTACTTTGTATGAAGGCTTTGCTCTTTCAGCCTGCAAAGAGGTCACTCCTTTTGAGGTGGCAAATGCAGAGGAAAACCTGATGAATTAATTGTTATTCAGCTCACTGACTTAATGGAAATGCAAAAAACCCTTGATAAGTTGCACATTTTTCAACAGCAAACACCGTATAATATTTCTGTGGTCTTTCCAGACAGTGTGCAGATTCAAAAGGTCAAGCTGCAGTTGGCCTCATGTTTAACTGTCCTCACTTACACACTTCTAAAGTGATTACTAAGTATGTAAAAAGTGCGTTCACCTCTGAGTCATGTGGATCTTGCAACACAGCAGCTTCCAGCAAAAGGACAGCATTTTGTAGGTCTCCTTCCCGAGACTTTTTCAGTCCCTCATCAAAAGCATTAGGCAAGTCCTTATAAGGATTATCTGTGTGGAAGTAGTAACCCTGTCAGCAGAAAAGCACAAAGTCAGTGTGTCTCAGTCGTATTCAAATGCACCAGGCTAAGTGTCCAGTGCAGCAATGTCTCAGTAAAGCTCCACCAGCAAGAATTGATCTTTTCTGATGAACTTCAAACCAGGTCTTTGCTCCCCAGGGTTTGTCTGTTCATTTAAATGTAAAAGTGTGCATTTTCACACTCTGATTACCCTTGTGTGTTATTGCCTGCTTCTTAGCACCATGACTTTGAAGAGATGGCTCGCACTGGGATCAATTAAAACCTCAGAAATATCTTGTGATTCCCCCGTAGAAGAAGTTTGGCAAACAGTACATAAAGTATAGTATATATGGTGTTAGTACTTAACAGTTTAAACAGAATGTGATTTATAGAGTGAACCTCTGTACATGTGAGTTCAGGGGTAAATGCTCTATGCATAGGGTCCTAGGGTATAGTCCGTAGGTTTCCCAAAATAAATATTTACTTGCTTTATCTGACCCTGCTCTATGATGTAAAGAATAATATAGGTAATCTGTCAGAGTTATTATTTTAATGTAGTCCCTCCCCCAGCCTCTACAGCAACTTTAGATCAGACTTTGTGGGTTACCACTTGGACCAATAGTAGTTGAGTTTTACTAAAGTCCCTCCCCTGGCCTCTACAGACTACAGATGACCTACTTTACATTATAGAATTTTAAGCATATTATATATTTAAATCTTTAAATAATCCTGGATTCCAAACCAAAAAGAAATCACAGAAGGTGTCATAGATGAAGTCTTAGGGACCCTTATTTCAGCTGCTGACATGCACACACTGACCTTCTCATGTGGAGAGACTGAAGAGGGGATCTGTGCCTGCTCATTCTCCGTCAGCCAGTTACGACGAGCCAGTTCCTCCCACTCAGCCTGCATCTTATCCCAGAACTCTGTGTCTGACTGCACCACATACAGAGGGAAAAGGGGAGGTGTTAAAACCAGAGGTCGGTAGAGTAGACAATAATTTTACTTAAGTAAGAGTACTGTTACTTCAAAATAATGTTATGCAAGTAAAAAGTACTCATTCACATAATTACTCGAGTAAAAGATAAAATAAAAACGTAAATAATATTTTTTTTTAAAAGACACAAGAAACAGAATTTCCACATCATCACATTTTTCACATAAAGCTGTTCTTACATGACACACAGAGGTGGTAAAAGTACTCTTACTATTTCTAGATTTCCAAGATTTTACTCAAGTAAGAGTACAGTTAC
>JAVQKC010170906.1:0-11074 GCA_036025475.1 Philypnodon macrostomus
CAGCCCACTGGACCAATGAAAAGGTTTGATAGATTATGAGTATCCAAAATTAATGTTTTTCAAACCTCATAGTCGTAATGTATCACTTTTTTTATCTCAAAATGTAAATATACAATTGAAATCGGGTTAGGGTTAGGGTGCGCGCACTGCATTTTGTGTAGTGTGCCACGAGTGTTGGTGAGTGAGTGTGAGTGTGCATGAGTGTGTGTATGGCTTTATGCAGTGCGCTGTGCGCACTGCCTTTCTCGCGTCCCAGCGATAACAATAGTTCCTTGCCATTGCATTGGCTCGGGCCTAAATAGTTCCTGGATAAATAATGGATGTATTGACCAATCAGAGCGTGAGTGTGATTGGTCAAACAATTCCTTCCCTCAATCTGAAACAAAACACGTTATAACAATAATATTTCTCAGATGATTTCTGTTAGGCTGTACTGATGACTAAATAATTATCTTTGCTAAAATACTAAGAAATGGTACTGCCGCTTTAAAATCGTCCCCTTAGAATAATACGGTTTGTTAAGCATGAATAATTATAACGCTCTTACTCTCTGTGTAATGGAAGCTTTTATTTTGTAAAGACACACAGTTGACATACAGGATGTGATGTCACTACTTAAGTGTTCTCCCCTTTTGGCGCTCAATGCATACGGTTGTGGTTGCACCGTACATGTTTAATAAATATGCCTATCAGCGGCTAAAGAGAAGATAAGTTGATTATCATTCATTTTCCACATCAAGATTTCTTCTTCTGCTGCAAACACCTTTAACACACTTCTATCTGCGTTCTATCTACATTTGAGTATATCCACTTTAAAAAGTCCCCCAAAAGTTAACCCTAACCCTAACCCTAACCCTAACCCTAAAGCTTTGTTGTGTGATTATAGAATTGATTCCCACAGGAGAAGAATGTCAAATATCTTGGCTGGATACACTTAAAAAGAGTATAATTATTTGATTAAACTTGACAGATGTCCAGACACCAGCTTATTGTGGTAAAAAATTTTTTCCTGGACTGAGAATTGCTTCCTGTTGCATAGGATTTGTGTAATAAATACACATTGTTGAAAATGAATTAATTAATACAAACTAGTTTTACCTAAGGTACAGTATTTCGTTACCCAATTATACTCACCGTGCACAGAGATCTAGTTGATTATAAAAAAGAACATATTATTATTGCTTTAACAGAACCTAGCATGGGCCAAAGGGTTTTGCTGCCAATTAAATGAACACAAATGTACCAGTGAACAGAGAGAAACAATTCCCCTTAGACTCCACTAGTGGGGTTACGCAGATGTGACAGAAGCACATAATACATGAGAGAGTTAAGTGTGCTGTCTCTCAGTCAGCACCAAGGACAGAGACATTACCACTGTGTTATTAGAATGGTCTTCTCATATACAGATTTACAGAGGGAAAGAAAGTGGGCCGTAGGCGAGATGTGTCATTGAGAAGCATTGGTAAACAACAGCCAGTATGTTTTTGTCTTTCCAAAACTTTACATCCAGGATCATGATTATGAGTGACACAGTGATGTAACTTTGGTGAATTTGGTGAATTTGGTGAATTTGGTGAATTTGGTGAACACACTTGGGTTTGTGTTATCACCATTTATGCATAAACCGCTGGATCTCTTCATCCAGATGTGGACTCTGTGGGCTGTGGGAGTGTAGCAGCTCTGACCAGTGGACTAAATAAGTGCCAGTAACAAAATAATACCCAAAACAATTGTGTTGCGGGGCCGCGCAAGCAGGTAAACAAAAGCTCTCTGTCTCAAAAAAAGAACCTTGAAAACAGTTCAACTTAAGAAGACAGTATGACTTTTCACCAAAGACTAGATAAAATGGTTTGATCAAAAAGAGTTCATTATTATTTATTATTATGTACATTATCATTCAGTTCATTCAGCAAATTATATATATACTTGCACAGTATACATGAACATCTCAGCTGATCATAGACAATAATTTAACACATCACCTGAACCTGTTCAACTAAACAGTGGTTGAATAATATCTGTTTATGCCCTACGCTCTGATTCAGATGATTCCATTATGCACCCATGCTCACTCTATATGCAAACACAAACAAAACATCACAAACTTTTTAATAGTTCATCCCACTATAAACACTGCCATTCCGCATCAGTAGCATTTTTTCCAATCAGTTGGAGTTTGGGCGTGGATAATGTGTTTGGAAGAGCTCATCTGGGCCCTGGCTCTGAATGAACACACCTGAGCCACTGCTACTCAAACTGCACAAACTGCACAGGTGAGACGCACAATAAACACACAACCAGGTCTGTGAGCAGCTGCCAAACACTTTGTCCAAACGCTAACTGAAAACTTTGATTCACATTTAGATTGGCCAAACACATTTCAGCAGATGTCACTTTAAATCAAGCTCAGTTAGTGTTAAGCCAATTTGTGAGTGAAAAGTTGCTCAAAAAGTTACAAATTCAATTTGAAGTTAAAAACATGCAAACCAAATCAAATTAATTCATGTGCAAAATGATCTGGATTGTTAAAGTAAACCTTTAAGACCAAAATAATTGTGACACATGCAGAATGTATATACAGTCTTTTAAAATGTGGGAAATGCATGCTCACAAAGTGTAAACACAGCAGTGATCTCAGCTGAACTTCACTAAGAGAGGTTTTATTGTCCTTATTTTTATAATTTATGAAAAAAGAAGATTAAGTAAATAACTTTTGGATGTAATTAAATGGATTTGCTGGTAATCTCCCAAACATAGGGTTGAGCCACAAGCAGGGTCCAAACTCACCATCATAGACCTTTGCCTATGATTGAATGTGGTGTTTGTTGGTAGTCGGAGGAATATTATTATTATTATAGGTTTGTGCCAAGCCCTGATTACGTCTATCGTTGTGACATGCCAGTTATATGGGTTTAATTGTCCCTATAGGGGCATTTAGTTCTCTGTATTTGAGACATTCTTCCAATGCTGTTGCAGGACCCTGTCAGCGGCAGTACCTGGTGACCCTTTTCAATATTTTGAGCCATGATCTTGGTCAGAACCTAGCTGAAGTATTAGTATTTTGTGGATTTGTGGAGTATTCAGGAATTGAAAACAGTTGCTGTGAAGTAACATGGCTGCCACTTGACCGCAGTGCCAGCAAAAGACAAGCTCGCTCCAAATGTGAAAAAAGTGAATACATCTGACTAGCAAGTTCAATAAATGAAGAATACAATGTACAGATACCCTTTGATAGTGATCTGTCATTTCATATATTTTGACACAGAAAACTGAACGCTGGCTCATCTCCAAAACTATATTCTGTTCTTGAAACTTCTGTCCGATGGTCATTGTAGCACATTTCAAAGTTACACATATAGCTTTTTTTGTCCACTTGTCAAAAGTTTGTGCTCTGACCCCATTTCAAGCTCATAACAGTTACAAAACATCTGTAGCCTCCACAGCTTAAGCCTTGAGGGAACAGATGTTAAAACATATTCTCTTCTTATGCCACACTGAACTTTTCAATATACACTCTATGCATTTTTAAGTTGAAAGAAAACAACATTTGGGCAAACTCTGGAACCATAATGTAATTAAATTAAAGTCCGTCACGCTTTCACAGCCTTCTTTGTGTTTCTGTAAAGTAGTTTCACTCAACCGGATCGTACAACGTGTGATGTGAATAAGGGGTTTCAGTTAATATTAAGTTCTCCTTTGTGTCAAGCAAGCTAACAATTGATCCCCTGAACAATTATTCGGTTCTATCTGACATTTTCGTAACAAAAATATATAGTATTTACATTTTCCTATATTTTGGATACCTAATCTTTATAATAGCAAAGGTTTTGTTGAGTTTTATTCATTTTTTAGCTTTTTATAGGCTATGTAAAAATATACATTTTATATCAGAACATAACACATATAAACTGGAATGTTAAACACAGTCTCGAGTTGAGGTTCACTGTGGAGGTGAAATGGTTACAGCCATGAGTTAATATAGAAGATTCCGGATCAGGAGTCAGGTGTGTTTCCAGGATCCCTTTCCAGTCACATGTTTCAGGATAAAACCCCACAGGTTAGACATGCATGTGTAAAGTCCCCAACAAAACCCATTGTATCATTAAAAACCTGTGTAGAATAAATACATGTACATAAATATAACCCGTACCGGTTTGCAGACTGTATTGGGTTAGGATAGGGTTTATTCAAGTTTTAATTCATAGAAATCACGCAATCATTTTATGGAGAGGCCATAGATATTCTATCTGTAATAACAAGCCTTGACTTTTTAAAGTGGGTTCATTCAGAACTCAGATAGAACCTTATAATTCTAAGGGGATGAATTTCTAGTGTTTTTTACCAATAAAATCAATGACCTCCTTTTTTCAGTCGAAATCAGAATTTGAAGACTTGATGTCAACTTCATTTGTTGTTTTTGTAATAGGAAACAGGTCCAAAATCATCTCAGTCCGATTGTTAAAATGAACTGGCTGGATCGAATAGGCAGACAAAGCAAGTTCAGTTTTTTATTGAACAAAAAATAAAGGCAAGAGGAGACTGGGGAGGAGAGGCTGTGGTCCAGAAATCCAGAGGAATCTAAAAACCGGGTCTGAGCACAAGACTTAGAAAAAGAAGCCTGAAGACTGAGCCAAACTGAGAGTACTCTGGCAGTGTGGCGGAGAATGAACCAGGTCTTTGTACTGCAGATGGTGTGGGGTCTTGATTGGAGAAGTGGCAGCAGGTGAGTGGCAGGTAAGTAGGTCCAGAGAGACTCCACCCAGCTCCAGACACAGACGAGGAGGAGGAGGGTGAGGGTGAGAGAAGACATGGAGAAACACATGGACCCTAACATAAACATTAAATCCTAACCTAAACTTACATTGCTGTCAAAAGTTGATCTGTGATGACAGTAGTGTTAGCGAGACAGGTAGAAATGCTGATAAAAAAAAATATTAAATAGTGTACCTTTAACATGTGAGAAGACAAGCTCATCAATCACTGGCGCAAACACGAACAGAGTCTGCCCCTAAAGGCCACCTCTCTCTCAAGGACATGAGGGGTTATTTTTAGGATAAAAACAGCCTAGTAAACATCTGACCTTTTATTGACGTTCACGATATTTTCTCGGACTCGGACAGAGAAATGAATCCAGTGACAGCCTCTCCTCCATCAACGCACTGACAGTCATATTTATGGATGATTATATCTCACAGTATATCCAACAGTTTCCGGCCCTGATGGTGACAGTGGCAGCGAGATAATGTGATCTGAATGTGAATTGAGGAGAAATGACATGACACCTATTGACCTATTGACCTATTGACCTATTGACCTTGTTGTGTTGACTTGTCAGGTGGATCATTTTACTAATGAAGTAGGCAATGTCTACTTAAAACACACTAAGGGGACTTTTTAATTATTGAGAAGGTCTGTAGGTCTAAAAATAGATTGTGTTTACATCACTTTTTTTAATATTCATTTCTATCACTTATTTTTAGATTTCTTTTAGATTATATTAAATCAACCCCATGTAAGGTTTATTTATTCCTTAGTGTCCCATATTGTCTGTTTGTGATATAAGTAAAATGATCTAAGAGTGTTGAGCCAGGCTGAAAGGTTGGGTTGGTTGCAGGTATTATGTCCAAATAAAATATGGGTCCCCTGAAAAAGTCTGAGAAACGTTGCCTTGGCTCACACACTGGCAGACAATCATGTTCACTCTTGCATTCATTCACTATGATTCATTTGAAATTGCCACCACTGTACATGAATGTCTTTGGGCGGTGGAAGGACGCCGTAGTACTTTAAGAGAACACAAGGAGACGCCACTCAGACAGGTAGGTAGCTAATCACTCAACAGTGGAGAGTGCGCCCACAAACTCAATTCTTCTTCAATTCTTCCGCTTCATATTACATTTATCGATTTTACAACTTAATTCTTTTACTCTGGTGTATATTGGAAGATGGGGCAGTTACCTAAAAACACTGGCACATTCAAATGAGAAGTCATGTCCCACAGACAAAGACAAAATCTCACACAGTTTGTTTAATAGTGTGCTTCCCATAAAGAACAGATGTCATCTCTTCATCTGAATTTGGTTGCTTCTCTATGACATGACTCACACAGTTCATTGATATTATAATAAGTCATTAATAAAGCTTCTCTGCCCTCCTCTGAAGGGACGAGGAAGCAGTAGGCACAGATCTTATCCCCATACAACCCTCAACTCTCCACTAGAGTGTCCCTGTTCTACATATCACCTCAAAAAATAGTTGTGCTTACACCATAATCAGCTGTTATGTAAGCATGCTGCTCCAGATGCCTGCCTCCTCTCTGGTGGATTCTGGGACACGCAGTACTTGGAAGTGACTAGACTTTTACACCTATAATGCACTTGAGCACCAAATCTCTGCCTGCCATAATGTTCACTCCCATATAACCTAATGCATTGGTTTTCTGGGTGTTACAGTGTATTGGGGCTGCTGCTTCTTGTCTCACAGGGTCACCAGGCGGTGTTTGTTGGTCAGCTGGTGGCATTTTTATAATTTATGAAAAAATGAAGATTAAGTAAATAACTTGGGGATGTAATTAATGGATTCGCTGGTAATCTCCCAAACATAGTGTTGAGCCACAAGCAGGGTCACAATTAGTCACAATGTTACCATGGCAACAGATTGATGGCATGTGACAGTGGGTAGCCAGCTCGAATCCCCGCCCGAGCGTCTACTGTCGTTGTGTCCCTGGGAAAGACACTTAACCCACATTGCCTATGAATGAATGTGGCGATTGGTGTTTGTTGGTGGTTGGAGGAATATTATTATTACTATAGGTTTGTGCCAAGCCCTGATTACGTCTATTGCTGTGCCATGCCAGTTATTATGTTTTCTTCACTTATGAATATGGCCTTTTTCACAAGATTGATGAGGGAGGCAGTGGTGAATGGCCATATTGTATTGTTATTGAGGCGAGTGTCCTCAGGGAACTTGGAAAACTATAAGACAATCATTCAATTTCTGACTTTCATAGAAATACCAATAAATTCAATACAGTACGTCAGTTCAAATATTTCAATTTGCTAATGCACAGTCTTCTGTGTGCGGTTTCTGCCTAGATCCTTTGACTACAGAGGTCAGCAGAGTGACCATTGGAAGGTCACCTGAGAACAAGAACCTTATTTTTTATTTTGCCCAAAGCTAAGACTCAAAAATATGAAGGTGTGCTTATACTTACATACATACACATGATTTTTCATTCAGCCATTCATTTTCTTTGACCAGTTATGGGTTGTAGTGGTTGGAGTTTATCTGAGAAAGTATGAGCCCGAGGAAGGGTACCACCCGGCAATTTCTGGGTTATTGCAATATAGATAGAAACACATACTATCAAGACAGGAAATTAATATTTACCAGTTCCCCCATATGTGCAAGGTTTTGGTTAATGAGATTTACTAATGGAAAAAAACCTTGCATTGCTATTTGAAGTCAGTATCTCTAGGGAAAATATGGTAACTATAAGACCATAATTCATCAATCTCTGACACTGATAGCAAAACCAATATACATTCAATACAATACATATTATTATTATTCTTATTATTATTATTATTATTATTATTATTATTATTCTTATTCTTATTATTATTATTATTATTATTACTATTACTATTACTATTACTATTATTATTATTATTTGCTGAGAATGATTCTATCTCTCGCCACATTTCCTAGTCATTTAGTAATGCAGTTAACTCACTTTTGCTCCAGTCGCCTCCATTCCGGAAATTGGAACATTCCATATGACAGACATGGTAAAGGGTCTATAAAATTACAAAATAGTGACTCATAGACAATTTGTAAAAGTAAATGAGAAAGAACCAAACCAGGAAACTCCAGGAATCCCAAAGTTTGGAGGATTGGAAGTTGGCGGACACTTTAATCCCATAAAATCATTGTCTATGTTGGTAACTTGCTCTTAATGAAAAAAGGAATGATGGGAATAATCAAATAAAGACCACAGCGAGAACGTGGAACCAATAGCGGTGCATCTCCTCAGAGAGAGCCACAGTTCGATGAAGAGCTGGAAATGACAGGTGTTATATGAAGCACAAATAAATGAGTGAATGCGGTTAGAGCAGAGGGTCTGGATCTCACACGGCGCACGGTGGTAGTTGAAACAGTTTAAAACACTTACGGTGTTAAGCGGATTTGGAGCCTGGTGGGGTTAAGAACTTGATGAAATCCACGGGCGCGCTGGGACCACGGGGGTGAGCGCGCACATACAAATTGCCACTGATGAAGAGAGAAGGGGAAACTTCACCGTCACAAGACAGTGTCTCTCGTAGAGGCTGAAAACTCTATTACCCAGAGTGCACTGCTGCTGGTTCTGTCTGTCTCAACGGAAAGGTATGGACCAGGTCAAGTCAGCACGGAATGGGGGAAAAGGCTTGTGTTTCCATGGTGCTGATGTGCAGTTGTAGCATTTGGTTTCATTTGGATCAAGACTAATGCTGCAATAGTAAACATAGAAACACCATTGAGCAGCATTGATCACAACACATGCTCAGTTTAACTAAGCCAGTTCTGTTTATGTTTTCATTTGACTGCTTCTGTTGAGTAATAACTATCAATAGTTTTGATTTGGAAAGTGGACTGCCATGACCTTTACATCTATGAGGATTGGAATTGGCCAGTACAGTCAAATGTGGAGCTAGATATTACTAAGATAAAAGCTTTGTTTGGTTCTTTAGGTATTTGGTGCAAAGACTGTAATATTTATATGAAGTCTATAGAGCATAGTCCAAGAATTTTCTAATATTTTTTCATTAAGATTCAATAAATGGTGCCTGGAGCCTATATCACAGTAACTATGGGCCGTAGGTGGCCATACAGTGGGCAATGGGCTATTAGTTGCAGACACATTACGTTAGTAGTCAGTAGGACCAATTCTAACCAATTCTAAACCATGTCTTACATACAGGACACATACAAGTGAGAAAGCCCCAGATCCAAACAGGCCGCTTGAAGATCTATGCCACCACACTCTTGTTGAAATGTACCATTGTTAAATACAAATATAACGCCCTTTAGATTCTCATATCGCAGACATACCTTCCCTAATGTTACATCCAATTATTCAATCTCTTAATTCATTGTGTCCCATTCTTGTCCAGCACACTCCCACCTAAGAGCAGACTAACACTCAGACAGACGCACTCTTTTGGCCCCCGCCGCCCTCTGTGCTCCGAGCCACTGTGTGTGCGTGTCAAATCGAATCTCCAGCTCAGTGCCTGGTACACCTGCTGCGCGGGGGTATAATGTGCTGCATACAGTGAGCCCGATGACGGATTACTGAATTAGACCAATAATGACAAGTGACACTTCTGTTACCGCTCCTGGAGCCACGGCAGAGAGAGCTGTAAATAAAGAACAGAGATGGAGAGACCGGGGGAAGGCGCGGGCGGAGGAAGTGGGCCAGATGGATTGGAAATTTTCAGCTTGTTTGGTGAAAAATAATGACTTCTGTGGCACTGCAGGTTCTTATATTTGAGTTTTCAAAAAATCTACAAAACTACACTGGATTTTCTTTCTGAAGCCACTGGGTTTGACGGCAACACAGTCTTCATGTTGTTCAGGTGTCTCTAGTTCGCCCAGTTTCCGGCACACAACCCAAACACGTTTAGAATAATAAGACTCAAAGACACTTTACAATCACACCCGGTGGTGGTAAGCTACTTGTGTAGCCACAGCTGCCCTGGGGCACACTGACAGAGGCGTGGCTGACATTCTGCGCCTTCGACCCCTCCGACCACCAATCACACAATCACATTCATAGGCGATGTTGGTTAAGTGTCTTGCCCAGGGACACAATGACAGTATACGCTTGGGCTAACACTAACTCACTGCTCCACTGCCGCCCACCCTCATAAACAAAATGAATGGCTATATCCGTGTTAGCCCTGCGACTAACTGGCCATTGTTTCAAGGGGTGTTGAATGTTATCACCTGAATCACAAAACAAAGAACATCTGCACCTAATTCCCCAGGTATTCTAAACAGTATCTGAGTGGGCATGCTAGCATCTACACGTCTACATTACAACTTGAAGTCAGCCTGCAACAGCTAACATCTCGACTCTGTTAAGACTCTCTCTTCAATCTCATCTGCCCAATCACATATATCACCTGAGCTGGATACAGTCACTGTTTTTGACCCGGCAAAGCAAATTTGCACATTACCATATTTCTTCTGCAACTCATGGCCTCACGCTGAGAATCACCTCTTTAAAAAGTTCATCTCCAAAACATGGCCAAAAGTGGTGTTTGTTTGTAAGACTTGTGTAAGGGATGAATATAGATAAACTGCAGAGAAGGTCTAATTTGTGAGTGTCCAGCAGAAGTAGTCCGAGGCGGGGTAACTACGGGACGTCTGCCCCCTGTGGACCCTGGTCTCCTCAGGCTTGTGCTTAGGATACTAACGGCTGCCAAATGAGGAGGAGGAGGTGCATCGCTCCCAGGGACCACATAAATAAAACAGCCTACCACCCGGAGATCGGGTTCTGGGGCGTCTCGCATTTGAATAAGACACTATACTGTAGGTGTGGTACATGCAAAACGACCAGTGGCTGCCAGCCTGTTTGTGTAAGGCCTATGGAAGAAGACTTTGTGATAGGAACATCAATAGGAATATTTGCCTTGGCAGTCCATCAGTGTCAGATTATCAGTATCGTCTCAAAGCGGAGGATCACTAGGGACCGGAGCTTGCCAAGAGAAGTGTCCGTGAGCCACGGTGCCAAACAAGTGCTCGGAGGAAACTCTCTTACCTCTCATTATGTGGAAGGAAAGTGGAGTACAGACTGGGACACTTCAATATTACACAATTTTAGGAATGTGACAAAATATCAATAATCCAATATATCGTGATACTTTTGTTGGTGAGACTCTAACAGCAGGCTGCTGTATCAATATATCGTGATAGTTTTGTTGGTGAGACTGTATCAGCAGGCTGCTGTATCGATATATCGTGATACTTTTGTTGGTGAGACTGTATCAGCAGGCTGCTGTATCGATGTATCATGATAGTTTTGTTGGTGAGA
>JAVQKC010170937.1:0-20096 GCA_036025475.1 Philypnodon macrostomus
GTTTATCTCTCTCACAGTGGACATGCACCTACGATGAAAATTTCAGACCCCTTCATGACTTCTAAGTGGGAGAAATAGCAAAATAGCAAGGTGTTCAAATACTTGTTTTCTTCACTGTAATGCACCAACAAAGCACAGGGGAAAACACAGGGACTAAATACTTACATTGGGGCATGGCAGGTAATCAAACAGGTGGGAAACACAGGAGAGCAGGAAGCAAAACAGAAACACAAGTAGTCACTAAACATAACAAAATAAAACAGGAAACAAGAGATCATGACAGAATTTCTGTCTTCCGGAGTTTTGAACATTCCATATGACAAACATTTTAAAAGGTCTATAGACTAAGTAATTATTTTGACTCCAATACAAAGTAAAACGTTTTTTGGTCTTGTCATAACCCGGCTCAAGGCCATGACAAAAATGGATGCAGACAATGAAATTTTAGTTTGTTTTTATGTAAGCTCTCAAAATGAGACAAGTGAAGGTAACGATGAGGTGTGATTGTCTGTATAGTCAGTAATGTAGGTGTTTGTATTGTGTGATGTGAGGCGCGATGCAGAATTAAACCATAATGCTAACACAAGGCAAATCGGTGTGTCCACTGGTGGCAGGCTGAGAGGAGAGAGAGGAAGCATGCAGAAGGCGGTCTAGAAATAGGCATGGTGTGTCGGGCCCTGGCGAACCACACATACGCTCCGCCTCCGGCTCCACCTGCACACAGGTATAGAGAGACAGACAAACTGTACAGCACACGACCACTGTAGGGAGGAAGGGGTCATGACAGTCTTGATCTATTGTGAAGGTAAATTAGCCATGTGTGGCCAGGGTTGCCAGTTCCAAGAAACAAATCCAGCCCAATAATCTCTGTAAATGAATATAAATCAGTGTAATATTTGAAGAAGAAACCATGTTCTTTCTTAAACACATTTCTCCTCTTTATCTTAGGCCTAAATAGCCCGCCTCTCGATATGCGAAAGCCTGCAATGTTTTTCTAGTAGTATCTCTGATGTATTGCACAAAATATGTTCAGAAAACCAATATTTACACCCTATTACATACATTTTAAAAGGATGAGAGGGAAACAGCTGAGACACAGGAAAGGGAGTTGTCAATCACAGGCACAAACACGAGAGGATGATTAGACAGGTGTAAAGACAAATATCTCTTCTAACGAACAAATGGAGACTTTAGTGAATCACGTGAGGCGCACGGCTTTAATTATGCTTCAGTCCACTCTGCCTGTTCACGAGGGAGACAGTTTACCTGTGTTCATTCAGCTGCTCTTGCTCATTGAATAATGAGGATCTCTGTCCATGAGGTTTTAGTTTACAGTTGTTTGTGGCCTATCAGTGGTTGTTTTCTCTAGGCCCTGTCCACACAGAGACGAAAATGGTAACCTTTCAAAAACGTTTCTCATACAGGCGGCATCGTTTTAGAAAATATCTGAGTCCACACGGGTTCACGCAGCACCACTGTACGCTGTAGTGTATATGCCGGGCCCGTTGCTGGCGATGTGACAACACTGGGCAGCGACATGTTTGTTGTTAAGTGCAGAGGGTTATAAGAGCGAGGAGGGGCTATGTTATCGTTTCAGAAAAGAGGTACATTGCTCATAAACACGGAAATGTGGAACCGGCGTTTTGACATTTTTTACTCTGTGACCTGGTTAAAAATATTACAGTTTTCTGGCTCCCAAAATGCCAGATTCCTGTGGACGTAATGCCTAAACTATAAAATACCTTAGTGGATACGCCTAAACTCATCTCCGTGTGGACAGGGACTAAGCTCAGTTGCTCAAACTCCCCTGGCGACTGTGTGTGGCCATGTTGTAAAAGATATATGATATAATATTTTAATGAAAACAAATGGTATTATGTATCCTATTACTTTGGACTTTTTGGTGTGGTTCCATGAACAGAGAATACCACTGTACTGTTTGCTGCATGAGAGGGATTGGCGCTCCATGAACAAAAGCCATTGGATTACAGATCAAGATCAAGAGATGATGCATTGCCGCTCTGCACAAGTCATAAGGTGTCGATATGATGTAGAGGCATTTCTATAAACTCCTCTGTGTTGCGTTGGTATTGGCAGAATGCAGTTATCGCCCACTCTGCTTAAAAAGTGCTTACGAGGCCAGTTGGAAAGTTACAATAGAAAAAGAACAATCAGTGTAGACAATAGAGTTTCAGACTGGACTCATTGTACACAGTGCTGAACATTCTAATAGGAGTTTGAGATAGACTTGGATTTGAATTTTCAGAATAGTGTCAGCTCTGATGTCAGGATACCGCTGAGCCACCCTGCCCATGTCAGCCACTGCTTTTGCATTCGCCATTCCTTTCTGCTCAATGTCTAAAAAAAACCCTGTCACTTTCTTTTAAGCAGGTAGTAATTGCACGGTGCTAATTGCAGAGTGAGTCATGATCCGTACACCTTGACCACATCTGCTAAAGAGTTAGTGTAGTCGGTGAGAGGGGAACGGTGCGGTACTTTCCGGTCCGGTTAACCGCACCACTGATCACATCTGCAGATCTTGGCTAACCAGGACATCTGAGCAGCAGGAAGTACATTAAAGCATGGCGAGCGTGTGTGGCAGTGGCAGGACTCACTTCTAAATGGTGGTGCTAAGATAAGAGGAGTTTGTGAACAAGGCCAAATGAGGCTGTTTGATCCAACATCTCTGCCTGGCTCTGTGTGTGTGTGCATGTGCTGGGAGATGATCTGAAAGTGTGACTGTACATAAAATAGAGCATGGGAGTTCTAATATAAATAAATACAAATCAATTATGAGTGAATGGTGACACCTTTCTTGAACACACAACTGATGTTTTATTGTCGTGGTTTTGGTTCATTGTCTATTAGCAAAGGTAATACAGAGGAGCAAAATCTGCCAATGTTACAACTCAAACTCAACAATAAAGCAGACCTTAAAGAGTACTTCTGAGTTAACTGTAGCATTTGTGTAACTATTAGGACCAGATATGCATTGTTAGCATCAATGCTATTCACAATTAATATTAGCATATCTGAATACAACAACAGAAATACACCATGAACGACAGGAACAGTTTGTCTGCAGATATTTGCTTTACTGTTCTTCACAGCCATTGTACAACTAGAAACACCCACTGACACTTCCTCATCTACACAGCAGGCCAACCAATAACCAATAATGGATGAGATAGCTTTGTCTGTTATTGGTTGATTGTTTTAGGCCCCACAGTTCAGTGGCCCTGAAGGTTCACAACAACAAAATAAAAATGCTAATAAAATCACAACACAAATACTGAAAATACAACACAATATCACACAACACGAACAAAAAAGCTACAACACACAACCTACAACGCAACAAAAAGACCATGACAAAATAAAGTATCCCCAATAGATGTGGGCCACAACGGAAGTCTTGTTTATAGTGGGACTGTTGTTGTAAACGGACATGCGGGCCAGTTGTCAGTGGATATATGTGACTGTGTACTTACTTTTGGTGAAAAAGGTGTAATTACCCGGCAACTACAACCTGACAGCATCAACTGCAGCCATCAGCCGTGGTGGTGTCCGAGAGGAGAGCTAAAAGTGGTAAGTTATTTCTCTGCCGTTTTTAGATATTTTAAGGAGGGCACTTTTTACTTTTAAGATTTAATATATGGTCCATTTGAGTCGACCGTGGTAACCAGTGCGCCTCCTCGGCTAGCAGCAGTCAGGGCTAATGTTCCATCTGTAGTAGCCAGAAATGCACCTCTGAAAGTTTATTTTTGCCATTGTCTAGGGTAGAATTTAATCAGTTTTGGCTTCTTCACATCCAGAGCAGTTCCTAAAAATGGCTGTGTTTTACTTTACTTTTGTGTTTTTTAATGTTAAATACACCAAAAACAGAAAATTAATTTAGTTCTAAAATACTCTGCAATGTGTTTGGTTTTACATATTTCGGTAAAACAAATTATCTTGAAATAATGTATGCTATAAATTAAAATGAACATCTGTATACATATTTTATGAGCGCTGTGATTCATTCACCTAAGCCTTTTTGTGAAATTGGTTAAATTAATAAAACGTGAAAAGTCAAGCAAGGTTTGTTTCTGTGTACATGAGCCAGTTTATCTGAAGTGAGGACAAAATATGTGTTGTAAGTTGATGTCTAACAGGTAACAGATTTATAAGCTAAATATAACAGTGAAAAGGAAATGCATTATTATTTTTACGTCCAAATATTTATTTTAATGCACAGATATTTACACTACATCAGGCCAACATGTCTGAATGCCATTTACACATTTACCAGGTTTCATATCCCTGTTCTGACAATAATGTATTGAAGAACACACTCAGATGGACTGTCTGCTCGGAGGCTCAGAGATGGCTGCATGTCCTCAGCAGCAGTCTGTCTTCTCCTGATCCAACTGCAGAGAGCTATAATGGTGTATGTTCTTAGAGAAGTGAAACTTTAGGCTTCATGACTAAAGGAAGATTGTGAAGTGCACTGTGGACAGATTATGTGCTGCTGAAGTAGAATGGATGGATGACAGTGAAGGATGGTCACTGTCTGACTGTTGTAACAGGTTGAGTGAAAGTAGATGCCCAGTAGGAGGCCCCCAATGCCTTCTGTCTTCTGCCTGTGGATGAAGCAGTAATTACACCAGCATAGAGATGGTTCTGGGCAGTTGAAAGACATGCAGGTTTCACCTCTAGAAAAGAACAGTCCTTTTGGTATGGATTTGTTGAACTGCACATAACCAGATTAATAAATATTTCTCATAAAATTGTTCTTGTTTCTCTTATTATATTGATAATAAGTGTATGTTTTTTGTTAGTTTTTTTTTTACCTTGGTAATCACAATGCAAGCAAAAGTTTTTCAACGTAATTACCTCATAATAACAGATTTTCTATTTGAGTAAGCCTATCATGTTTATGATAGTATTTCCTATTTGTTGTTTTCAGTAAGAGAAATTCAAACTGATAAATTAATTATTAGTATAATAGTGTAAAAATATATAATATAAAAATAAAATATTTCTCACATTGTCCCCTCAAAATACACAAAACAGCAAAATGAACAACTGCAAAACCAAATAAGGAGATACTAATGTAATCCTACTATAGCTAATGTGTGTATTGTGCATATGTTACTGAAATATGAATTTTGTTTCTTCATAAAAAAAGTGTTTCTAAAGTTTTATCAATAGACCAGAGAAATGCTAACGATGTGCTACCAGTTAAGGGAGAAAACTAGCAGTGAGCATTTTGACACTTCGCTGCATCTAAGCCCCTTAAAATAAAAGGTGAGCCACGGCCAAAGCAACGTTACCCCACAATATAATAAATAATAAAACATAAAGTGTGTATTATCATGGCTACGACTTGAAACGCGTCCATCCACTGGCAACTGTGTCCGTCCACAACAACAAGTTGTTTATTTTGTAGCGTTTTATGATTTGTGTGTTGTGTTATAGCTAAATTGCTCATGTTGTAGTTATTGTGTTGCATTTTCTGTATTTGTGGTGTGTTGTGATATTTTATTTTCATTTTTTTATATTGTTGTTGTTATGAGCCTTCAGGGCCACCGTACCACAGACTCCCAGGTGTATGAATTTTTTTTTTTTACACCTATTTATATATATAATACTAAATATTGTGGCAATGGTTTTTTTTTGGTTTGGTTTTAAACCAGGACTAAACCACATCCTGTCAGGGTTACGTGACAGTCCTGTTTGTGTTTTGTGCATTTCCTGTTTTATTTTGTCATCTGTCTTATCTCTCCTCTCGTTCCTGTGTTATTTCCGGTCCATGCGCGTTCCCTTCTTAGTGATTGCCTGCCCCGCCCTAATTCGCCTCACCTGTCCTATTGTCTCCCCCTCCTTCTGTGTATATAGTCTGCTCATTCCCGTTGTTCTGTGCCAGTTCGTATTTGTTAGCCCCTGATTCTGTTATCTCCATATCCTGGTGCCTTGTGTTCCTCTAAGTGTATGTCGCTTTATTTCCAAGTAAAGTGTGTTTTTACCTGCCTTGAGAGTCGTGCGTGTGAGTCCTTGATGTAGACCCTTGACACATCCAAGTTCTAAACCCAGACAAAAACAGGTCTAAATCAAGACTAAATTCGATCACAACCTTATGCCACTCAAATACTTCTCAAATACTTGCAGTGGGACAATTAAGTTTGAGCTATTATTCTGTAGATCTGCTGGTGTTGGCTGCTAACAGACAGCTTGGTTAGTCTTGTGCACAGTGCTCTTGTCAAGTGTGAGATGTTGATATTTCTCTTTATTTTGCATCACCTCTCCATCTGAACTATAAATAACCAAAAGAAGACTTGCCTCTGGAGACCCTGCGGCAGACATTGAGACAGTGTAGGATTTGAATACCTCCGAATGTGAATTTGAGAGTGTTGTTTTCTGATTTATCCAAACGTACCTGCGATGGGTGTAACTCTCGCCTGAATACTGTGACAGTGAGAGATGGGGATCTTTCATCACTAATGAGTTTGAAAAATGGGACATGGTGCAAGCGATGTGTTTAAGAAAAATGTGCCACTGAGATGCAGTCTTCCAAGTGTCTGCCCAGATCCTAGTTTGTCATACAATCCTTCTCCCCCCACATAAGAATATTGCAGGATATGGCCACTTTATTAGGTACACTCTGGGACCAATAAAGTGGAGACAAAATGTTTCAAAGTGGTTGTCTTCTGCAGATCTTGTTTTTTTTTTTTGTATTTTTCAATCACTTTATAATCTTGAACTAGTCTGTACTGCAGAAAAAAATAATATTTATGTAATTTTGAGACGTTTTTAGGGGAACAACATGTCCGCCAACAACACAAGATGCCAGACACTTTAGGGGAACTAAAAAATGTTTTAGACATGTCCATTAGTTAAAATTACATTCATTTACAATATTAATCTTGATTTGAGACATTTATTTAAAAAAAAGAGATTAGAAAGATTAGATAAAATTACTTCTTAGTGCATACCTATAAAATACAATTATACAAATCTAGAACTATAGGTTAGTTATTTCTCGGATCTTCTTGTTCATCAGATTTTGGATTCTGTGAATGCACCCACCTGTTATCAGCAACCACAAAGGAAGAAATCTAAAGAAAGTGAAGAACAAAGCTCCGGGGAGACAGATTGAGAGAAGGTGATGAAAGGCTAGAAATGAGTGAGCAGAATATGCAGAGGGATTATTAACTCAATGTAATAAATGCACAGCGAACATCACACCTCTCCTCCGGGATTGTGTAATGGTGACAGATGGAGGAGCAGACGGACGACACATATAGACAGATTGACAGGATGATAATCTAGGTCAAGTTTGTCAAATACAGTGATCTGAATCATTAATATTATTCAGGGCACTGCTGATCTTCTGTGTTTGAATTAAGAATATAAACACAGGTGAGTAGAGAGTAAAAGTAAAACATAATGAGCTTCATCTATTTTCACAGCAAGAAATTAAGGAACAAAAAAAAAATCTAAATCTTTGGACAACTTTTGAAAAATATAAAGCTAGAGGTAGTGAAAAGTACTCTAAAGGCTCATGTATAGTCTATGTACACCTTCTGTCCGTCATCTGTGTTTGTTGTGTGTAAATTGGTCCGTCTTCACAGAGCTTGTAGATAGGTACCAATGGAGCAGTACATGCGTTGGCCTGAGAGAGTGCTGTTCAAAGGGCAAATCAGCATGCACTGGTAGCTGGATTCAAAGACCATACAAACGCTCTTCCTCCAAAAATGTAGTGAAAAAGCAGCTCTGGCATCGCCATGTTTGTTTTTGGTATTCTTCCTTATAGATTATACAGATGTGGACATTTAAAATGAATGGAACTATAAAGGCTCTGACAGATATACAGTAGTTACATATAAAATGGCAGCATAAATGAGCCGTCTCTCTTTCTAAACTTTACCTCAATTAAGTGTACTTTTACTTTCAATATTATTACTTGGGCCACGGTTCAGCTTAGTTGGTGGAGTGTGTGGCCCATATGCAGAGCTCGTGGGTACAGGTAAGTGTTCAGCCCTACTCTTCTTCCTGGTTTCCTGTCACAATACTGTCCTATTATTAAAGCCAACAAATATCTTTAAATAAATAAGTAATATTAATTGAGTAAAAAAAAAAACATATGGAGCAGTACAACTAAAGTTAATGTAACTTATACTACCCACCTCTGTATATAAAAGTATAAACATACATGCCAAATCTACACTACGATTCAAAGATTCAAGTGTTTATTGTCATTGTACAGTAAGAAACATGTTTCCCTGCACAATGAAATTCTTACTTTGCTGCCTGGACTGGATGCCAACAATAAAATAGTAGAAAATAAAGATCAGCAGGCATAAGTGAGAAATTATATATATATATATATAATATATATATATATATATATATGAAGGTAGAAGTGTGAATAGTCCATGTTGGTTGTGGGGTTTTTGATGATGGAGGCAGCTCTCCTGTGGACTCTGTGATGGCAGATGCTCTGCAGAGAGGGTTGTGGTGTTCTAGTGATCTTAGTAGCAGTCTTTACCACTCTCTGCAGGTGTCTGCGATCCTTCATACTAGTGCCGCCGTACCACGCGGTGATGCAGCTGGTCAGGATAGACTCAATGATGCAGCTGTAGAAGTTGCTGAGGATTTTGAGTGACATCCCAAATTTCCTCAGCCTCCTTAGGAAATACAGCCTCTGATGAGCCTTCTTTAACACCTGTGTGGTGTTCAGTGTCCAGGTGAGGTCATCACTGATGTGGACCCCCAGGTACTTGAAGCTGCTCACCCTCTCCACCTCAATGTCCTGGATAAACAGTGGCTGATGAGGTCTCCTTCCTCATGTCCACTATCATCTCCTTGGTCTTGTCAGCATTGAGGGTGAGGTTGTTGTGAGTCCAGACACCATGTCACCAGACTGTCCATCTCCTTCCTGTAGGCTGCCTCGTCTCTGCCAGTGATACGACCTATCACAGCAGTGTTGTCAGCGAACTACAGGATGATGTTGTCAGGGTGGGAGGCGACACAGTCGTGGGGGAACAGGGTGTAGAAGATAGGGCTAAGGACACAGCCCTGCAGGGTACCGATGTTTGTAATAATGCTGGCTGAAGTCCTGTCTCCAATCCTGACAGACTGGGGCCTGCCAGTCAGGAAGTCCAAGAGCCAGTACAGAGGGTGGGGTGTAGTCCGAGTGATGACAGTTTGTTGGGGATGACAGTGTTGAAAGCGGAGCTGTAGTCAATAAAGAGTATCCTGACGTAGGAGTCTTTATTTTCCATGGTGTCTGAGGTGGACCTGTTGGACCTGTAGGCATACTGCAGGGGGTCAGTAGTGTCTGTATACTGCTCTAAATATGGGACAGCACCAATCTCTCCAAGCACTTCATGATGATTGGAGGGAGTAGCAGGTGGGGACAGTGCTAAGGATGAGAGACAGGTTGAAGATGTAGGTCAGAACATCATGCTTTTTGGGGGTGGTGGAGGTCTCAAAGCGGGTGTAAAACGCATTGAGGTCATCTGGCAGGCTGTCTGAAGAGCTGATGGAGGAGCTAGTGCTGTGCCTGTAGTCTGTTATGACTCCCAAGCATTGCCACATCTTCCTGGGGTCAGCAGTAGAGATGAAGCCTTCAGTCTTCTCTCTGAGCTTCCTCTTGGCCGCTCTTATGGCCTTCTTCAGTAGTGCAGTACCTCACTGTTTACCCAGGGCTTCTGGTTGGGGAACTTCCTCACTTGAATGGTAGGCACACTGTTCTCAATACAAGTGCTAATGTACCCAGACAAATACTCAGCATATTCATCCACACTGACTTCCCTAGAGTCCTCCCTAGTGGCTGTAGCTTTGAACACATCCCAGTCTGTTGTAGCAAAACAGTCCTGCAGAGTGCTCTCAGCCTCTGGTCTCCACAGTTGAACCTGTCTGGTGACAGGGTTGGATTGTTTGAGTCTTTGTCTGTAAGCTGGGTACAGAAACCAAGAGATATGGTCCGAGTCTCCAAAGAGGGGGCGGGATGCAGCCCTGAGTGCGCACGTATGTTGCTGTACACATGGTCCAGAGTGTTTGTGCCACGGGTGGGAATGTCCATGTGCTGCTTGGTATTTAGGAAGTACAATCTGTAAATTGCACTTGTTGAAATCGCCGGCGACAATAAAAACAGCATCAGGGTGAGCCGTCTTCAGCGCGCTGATGACGTCATAGAGCTTGCTGAGTGCCGATGTGTAGTTAGCCCGTGGGTGGATGTAAACAGCAGCCAAAAACACACACGTAAATTCCCTTGGTAGGTAAAAGGGATGGCATCTCAGCAGTAAAATCTCAAGATCTGGCAAACGGTGTTTGTATACAGTTTGTACATCACTACACCACAAGTTGTTGACACATACGCACACACCTCCTATCGTTTTACCGGAGGCTGTAGTCCGGTCTCTCCGGTGTAGTGAATGAGTCTCTAGATGAACGGCGGAGCCCGGGATGTTCTCTGAAAGCCATGTCTCAGAGAAGATGAGGGCGCAGCACTCTCTTATTTCCCTTTGCTCTTTGTGATTCAAGCTCGTAGTTCGTCCAGCTTGTTCTCCAGAGTCCGAACGTTGGCTAGCAAGAGGTTGGCTAGCACAAGCGTTTAGCCTAGCATGGAGCCCTCTTGCCTTGCTTTCGTCGCCGTCTCTGAAGCGCTCTCCTGTGGTCCGCGAAAACACTCAAGGTTGGTGCTTTGGGGCCTTCCTGGGGATGGCGGCGGTGGCTGTGAGGGCGCACAATGAGTTGCAGCTCAGGTGTTTGAGTGTCTCTACATGCGGATTTTAAATTAGCAGCAGCTCAGTGAACCTGGTTCTGAGACAAACCCTTTTAAAGTCAGCATCAGAATGGGGAAGAAAATTTACTTGGCATGGACTGGTCAGAAACTGCTTGGAATTTCATTCACAATCATCTCTGATTTACAGAGAATGACTCCAAATAAAGAAAATAGGTATGGTGTAGGTAGTGGGTGAGGTAGTTGGAGTGTATGGTCAGAGAGAGGCAACAGTAACTCAACTGTAAGTAGCAGTATATCTGATTTAACTGGCAAAGCATTTACCCATGAACTAAAATAAACTATAGTCTGGAGGTTTCCTAAAAAATGACTATCTGTTCTATGATATAAAGTAGGTAATCTGTCATCATTATTATTTAACTTTAGTCCCTCTTCTAGTCTCCACAGCAACATCAAATCAGAAATGCTTAAAATTGTCTCTTCAAAAAATCTTACTCTGTTCTATGATGTAAAGTATCCTTCTACAGCAACATCAGAGTTTGTGGGAACACTCAAAAGCTAAACTACTATTGGTCAGTTATTAAATCTTAATTTTACATCTGCACTCTCTCTGTTACTCCTACTTCTGAGTTTCAGGTGATGGACTGAAGGCCAGATTTCTTTCGGAGTCTGTTGTCCCATGGGGCCAGTATAGGGCCAGTGTGTGGGGCCAGTTCTCGCTCTTTGACCTAAACTTCAACTCCAGAATGTAACTTTTTCATAAACAGCAAAACGAGAGTCAAGTTACAATGGTCAGGGTGAACTGATCAGTAATGTGCTCTTCAGCCTTTCTTGCTCTGGGATGTTATTCATAACACATTTGAATGGCCTTATTCACGGGTCTACACTTTCATTGTGAACTTTATCTGTAACTATTCTCAGATTAGATTAAAGTATGTACCACAGAACCACCTCACAACATATTTTACTTGCAATTATCATTTTTATTAAATCAAGACTAACCAGGTAATAAAATAATGATTAATATGGAGAAATGTAATACCAAATAAGTTCAGAGCAAAACCAGGACTAACCCAGGATTTAATGCAGGAATGGTGAAGCAGTTAGCACTTAGATACTTACAACAATCATTTTTAAAATATTTATTTTAAAAGTTTGAAGTCCTTTTTGTTTGACTTTTCCTGACTTATTCCATCTTTGTTGCTTATTCCATACATCTCCTTTTCTGTGACTCCACCCTGGCTGTCTTGCCATTATCTATATGCATAACTTGTCACTGGGGTGTTACAGGACTCAAATGCAACACACTACACAGAAGCCCATTTAATAGTCTTTATTTCCCTTGACCCAAGAAGTCATCAAACATGCAACAAACATCCTCTATAAAAGCTTGCAGATAACAAAGGCTCTATAAACTGAAAAAATATCACAATCACAAATCAGATTACCCGTGGGCAGAAGTCCACAACCCAAACAGAAACAAGTAAGAAACCCCATAGGCAGAAGTCCTAATGGCAGATGGTGTATCACAGAGGGGTGCAACCAGTTGTGGGGTAGACGAGCACAGGAACAGAGACAGAGACAGGGCAAACCGAGGGACCTAAGAAACTGGGGAGACAGGATTGCAATGGGATTCAGCTGTGAGCTCAGGTGTACAGATTACATGGTGGGAAAACAGGGTAATAGGTAGAAGGTGGACTGGATTGGATAACACCAGACCTGAACCTAGAGTTGCTGATGGCAAGAAAGGGAACGGACCAGTCAAGACTGTGACATAACTAGGCCCATGACAGTAAGGTGTAACGGCGAAATGGCCCCAAATGCTATGGCACCAACAAACAGCTTGATTAAAAAAAAGAGTTTTAATATTGTTAACGAGCAATTAAGGTCTATTTGACTTCTTTGAGTTGTCTGGATGTTTGTGAAAGATGTCTTTGCCAAATTTTGTTAATATCCTTAAAACTACATTTTTCTTTAAGTCTATAGGGGGTGCTATAGAAGTAACTGGCATCATATTGGTCAGATGTGTTCAGGGCCAGGGGGTAATTAAGTGTTTCAGGTTTGCGCCTAATTGGACAAAGCATGTGCAAGTTAGAGGCTGTTAAATTATTCCTGACTTCCCAATTTCAATCCAAAATGGCCGACTTCCTGTTTGTTGTAGGATGGGACTAACACATATCTCCAAACCCTGACACAGACCTTATCAAGTAGGCAGATATAAATGGGATCCCCTATATAAGCACCCCATATACTGTAAGACCCTTTGGTCACCCTTTTTTGTAATCAGAGCCCATCCCCGTCTCATAGTCTAGTGTTATTCAAACCCAACCACTATGAGCTGTTGCAGAAGACCCTAACAGACTTACAAGCACACACATGTGCATGTGTTTTTGAATGTGCATGTGAATATTTGTGCAATGCTTCACACTCAATGACTTTGTGCCTGTACACATGGGTATATACATGTGAGTGTGCATGTGTGTGTGTGTGTGTGTGTGTGTGTGTGTGTGTGTGGGAGGGTGTGTTTGAGTGAATGTGGGGTATGATTAAGGTGAATGGTTGATGTGTATGCGTGTGTTTATATGCTGCATATACCAGATGATATTGACCCAGGAGGACAATCAACAGAAAATACGCCTTATATTCTGGTTTCTTCAAAGTAGCCACCTATTGCTCTGATTACTGCTTTGCACACACTCTGCATTCACTTGATGAGCTGCAAGAGGTAGCAATTCTATCAAAGCAGTCCAGTCAATGAATTTTTATTTTGGGACAAATTTGATTTTAAAAACCATGTCCCACTTTAGTTGAACATGGGTGTCCCACTTTTTTCCTGTTTCCGGTTAAACAACATTATAAACTAAGAATACAGATTGTGTACTCACTTTTGCGCTCTATTGGCTGCATCGATCAACAACCTATGGGAGCTTTCCTTATTCTAATACAGAAGCAGATGAGGGCAAATGTAATTATATCCTTGATAATAAAGCCACTCTCAAGGTCTTTCTCTCTTCCTATTACAACATGTTATACGCCCATTAAACAGTTAAAAAAGACACCGGTTCGACTCCAGTTTGTCGTAAACTCAGTTGCATTAGTCCAGTTAAACACATTACACTGGACTGGCTTTTGCACATAAATGTAGTGCCAGAGCCTGTGGTACTAACTAGACCATCACGGTGAAGAGGCGCTCCCACCATAATGAGGAGTCCCATAAAATCTGACAAATCATAAAAATCCACAGAGCAGTGTTTTACGAGCTGTGTTTGACGAGCGGGGGGCCAGGGAAAGGACCAAAGTGGTTTAAGACTAACCCTCCACCCATTGTGTAAGTGATAAATGTCGTATGTATTAAAGACAAATAAAGTATTTTAATCTCTATATTATTAGTGGCCAAATTTGAGACCAAGATTGAGCAACAATAGTCTTCAAATAGTTTTTTTCAGTGTCTTCTGCTTTTGTTAAAAACTGGGGCATTTTTGTATTTTTACACATTTACACCCTAAAACTGGGACTGTTCCCATTAAATAGTGACATCTACTCATTCGATTTACATTGAATTACATTCTTCAAAATCTGATAACAATCGGATGAAGTGGCCCTGGTCTGGCCCTCTGCTGCTGTAACCTGCAGCTGTCTGCAGCTGGAGATCCATCATGTCTCTATTGCTCCTGGAATTCTTGAGTGTGACTGGTACTGCTTTTTTTGTTGTTGTTTGTATTACTAGCTTTTATAATGGCACTATGAACTTAACTGATGAGAAATTACATGTCATGTTTTGTATGTGTAGCTTACAAAGAAATTACAATAAAATATTAATTCATTCAGTTATTAAATGTTTGACATTTTTTACATTCAGAGATAGTTAGATAAGGTTTATATCATACTGTCATATATTATAACTGTTTGACATTTTAATTTTATAATATTTTCATTATAGTTGTTTGACATTCACAAAACGACATGCCCATGGCACACCCCCACCCACATACCCTGTTCCCTTTCAGGTTTCAAACAACAAGAAGAGAGAAATAAAAATGATAATATTACGTCAACTGTAATAATAATATCAACAATGACAATAGTAGTTGTAATAGTTTCAGCCTCTACTAAACATCTACTAAGTCCGGTATTATTGTTTTGTAATGAACATTTATACACACAAAAAAGGTCCTGAACATATTTTATAAATGGGGACCAGAACTAAAATCTTTTGTGGGGTCCTTGCATCAAACCTAATTTTTTCAAGCTTTAACAATGACATGATTTCTATGAGCCATTGGCTGCATGATGCCAAGAAGCACAGCCAAAAAAATGCTGTAATTGGGTTTGTTTGCAATATTAATGACCAGAAATTTGCAAGATGATGACAGACCCAGAACATATGTCCCAGTGAAACAGACCTTTTACATCTAGGACACTCAGGGCGAACAGGTTGATACATCTTTGACAATTTTTCATTAGAAAAATGTAATCTGTGAAATACTCAATGAATACATGAATTGTATTAAATTTAATTTTACACAGAAAGATGATGCATTGATTAATGAATTTGTCCATGTTTGTTCAGAGATTGTTTCACCAATATCCCTTTACCAAGCTGTTTAGTGTTGGTCCATATAGAAGCAAATGCACGGGTCTGAAAATAACAAATGTGACGATGCTTTGGCATATTGAAATGTTCACAATCAAATTTTAGCGGAGAGAGTGACATTTTAATCAAATTGAAATGTTTCCAAAATTTAGAACAGATTTATTTTAATTCAAATCTACAGGATTTAAATTGTGATTACATAATTTCATTGGTAGCGGTGTAGTCGACAAGGAAATTGGAGCGACTGGAAGACTCAAGTTCCCTATATGACCACAAAGGGCCATTGTCACATTGTCAAAAAGACTGACCAATAGTAATAAGAAATTAGGGAGTCCTAATCCACCCTCTCTGCCTTGGATCTCTCTAAAGTTGTTTATTTAATAAGAGATGGAGATTTGTTACACACAAATATAAGTATCATACAATCCAGTTCCTTAGAGAAACACATTGGAAGGTATATTGGGATCGAGTACAAGAATCATCGTCATTTTTAAACAATTTATATACGACCTGCCATGGTAAAGGGTAGGCCTGACCAGCCTGACAAATCTTTTTTAATGTTATCTAGAAAGACTTCTTCCAAACAGTGACTTAAAGGAGCTTGTCACGCAGACACCCAAATAGAAGAAGCTGTCATGTTCTACTTTAAATAAATACTTTGGCTGGCTGTTTTTCTTATTGGAAATAAAATACTTTTTGATAGATTTACTTCATAACCTGTAATTTTTCTAAGAGAATCAAAAAGATTCAAAAGATGGGGGATGCTATTATCAGGGTCTGTTATACACAAATGCAGGTCATCAGCATATTCTCAGACTTTATGCATATGACCGTATGTACTAATCCCTTGGATTTTAGGATTAGACCGAATGGCACTTGCTAATGGTACAATGGCAATAGTGAACAGATACGGTGATATGCAACAGCCCTGACGAGTAATTATATTATTAATTCACACAGCTGCAGTATGAAATTGTTATCCATTAAAAATACTTAAATTAAATTAAATTTTCAAGAGCCCAAAACAAACCCTACTTACCCCTAACCCCCTAACCCTATGTCCACTCAATTCAATCCTCAGCATTCTCGCCATCTAAAGATAGAACAACAGATTCAATTTCAGTATTGGAGGACTATATTATATTGAAAAGTCATCTCATATTAAAAAAAGACAATGACAATGAAACCTGAATGGTCTTGATGTATGTATTGTTTTACATTTTTGAGATATATCACACCACTACCAGTCACATTCAAAGTGGCTTAAATCCCCATTTTCTTCATCCTGATGCTTGCTTTGAACTTCTGCATTTGTCTTTATGACTGAATGCATTGATTTGTTGCCATCTGATTGACTAATTAGTTATTTTTGTTAATTAGCATTTGAATAGGTGTGCATTAAGCTTCAGGCCTTCTGTGTGAGAGTTCCCATGTCTGGTATGAACAGGTGTGTGGTATGGTTCCTCTGTATCTCCAGTGATGGCTTGAATAGGCTCCTAAAAAGCGGAGTTATGATTGTGTAGTGGTGTGATGGATTAGTGCAGCAGCACAGCCCCGAGCAGGTTATTGCACTTATAAAAAGGCAGTATGTCCATCCTTCACGTAGCACAGGTTACAGAGCACTCCGTGGACTCATCCCTCACATTACAGCTCTCTGTGGGGGTAGGGCTGTTTATGGTGGAGGGAACAGTGTCTCCCTTAAACCCGTAAAGGGTTCCTAAAATTAAAAATTGACTGTTGATTTTGTGATGTAAAATAGGCCATCTGTAGTTTGTAGAGGCCAGGGGAAGGACTAAAGTAAAACTCAACTGCTATTGGTCAAACTGATTCACAAATTCTAATTTGATGTTGCTGTAGAGACCAGGGGAGGGACTAAAGTAAAAACATAATCATAAGAGATTACCTACTTTACATAATAGAACAAGGACTGATAAAGCATGACTACACCTTTAATTAATCTATAAGTTGTTGAAACTTACAGTACCATGATGACTCATAGTAGATGAGTACAGCTTCCAGAAGTCATTATGTGTGAAAAAAGTTTGCAGAGGTAAAGTAATCTTTTACATGATCCAGACACACTCTTTTCTAAAGTTGGTTTATTTGATCTTTGGTCTTTATGTACATTTACATAACATCTTTACTTGATCCAGCTTTGACATGCTACTGTGCAACCTGAGACTGAGAATACATAGACTTCTGTTCAGTATTTCTGAACAATGTAGTGATTAACATTAGACAATTTAAGTTGAAGTGCAACTGAATGAACAATAAGACCAAATGTTGAAAGCTCTCTCATGATGCAGAAATACAGAGAGCAAAATTATCACGGCTAACCCATGGAAAGATCGTATCAACAATTTTGTTGTAATTCCCACTGAAAAAGTGTTGTGATGGTGTTGTTGATCAATGTAAAATAGTCCATGTACACATCTTTTCTAGTTGGACTGATCTATTTAAGTAAATTTAGAGAATGAAAGATTTCGCTTACTTATTTTTTAATGATTACGGCACAATTTGTAAGTTGACCAACATTTAACTTTTTTAGTGCACATACTCATCTTCACACATTCCCAGCCAACTCACCTAAACAGAACAGCCATCAGTTTTGGTCTTTACAGATATAGACAGGAAGTGCTAAGTGTGTTCAGCATGACCCCATCCCTTTGCCTCAGCTTCTATCACACTTGAATATTTCTCATTATGGTCCGAACCGAGGCAAAGCTGGCAAGGGCCATCTTGACACTGCTGGGTTTTTTCTTTTTATTTTTATTCTGCTAAATAAATCTCAAATTCGCTCAGGAAATTTTGCACAAAATTCAAGGATGGTGAAAATGTTATGGAATTGAACCAAGCCAAAAAATATATTTTTTGAAATGGCTCAGTGACTCATATCAATTCAAAATACATTAGGGATATGGGAGCCGACTGCACTGTTTTTGATCAAAGAAAAAGTAGACTTACACAAACATAGCTCAGGCCAAGCATAAAAATACATTATGTCTCTCTCACACCTGCTACAATGTTACAATGGGGTTTTAAAATTGTGTTTGTTGATGACAAATGCTGCTTGGCAAAATTATTAATCTAAAAAAAAGCCAACAACGACTCACCCCTAACTCCAACTATGTTGCTATGACGACATCTAATATGATATGAATTAATCCAAACCAAAAACAGAGGCCCTACCTTGATGGGGCGACCTTGTTGAGCACCACCAGACAGAATAGCACCAGATGAATTGCAAATTTGAGGCACTAAACATGCACAAAATTGAAGGACGGCAAACATTTTTTGGAACTGAACCCCCATGCCAATGGGAGCAGACAACATTGTTTTTGATTGTAGAAAAATTACACTTAGCACAAACATCAAAGATCATGTCAGGCCAGGCTAAACCCTACAAGAAGTTGGCCATTTTGTGACTACCAAAATGTTGCATTTGTATTTTGATGAACTAGTACTAGGGTTTTGATCCGACAGGCTCCAAACTCGGTCAGTGTTATCTAGACATCTTACACACCCATGTCATGTAACTGGACAAAAAAGTCTATGAGGACTACACCCTATCTTTAACAGTATAAGCATAACCACAACCCATAATTCTGACAAAAGAAAAAATGTTTTGTCATAACCACATGAAATTTGGTAAACACATCCACCACCAGACAAAAAGGGACAAGGCCTTATCTCCAACAGTTTTAATCAAACAGCTTCCAAACTTAGTCAACATCATCTGGACATCTCTGAGATCAAAAGTTGTTATAAGCTTTGTGATTTTTAAACAGTTCTAATTCTCATATACTTGCTTTCTACATTTGTTAATATTTATGATACATATATTACCTGAACACAGCTACAGTATATGAGAGAAAAAAAAGCCAAAATATAAAAAAAGGGCTACAGCGCCCCCAACAAACTTATGAGCTCTAGAAAATGTTCCCTCTTAGTCCTAGGTAATATTTGTATAATTTTTGGCATTATCCCTGTAATGACAAATAACAAATTGAGTCATTGGGGACTACACTGTTTCTATTGTATTAGCATAGCCACACAACAGACCTCCGGTGCCCCCTACAAGTTTACAATGGAACAAAGACATTTGGCAGAGATCCTCTTGGGCCCTGCGAGGGCCATTCAATTGTAAATATTCCTGACTATACTACTGTAGTGTATATTTTATGAGGTTGGAGTCCAGGATCCCGTTTCACCGGCCCCTGGTAGTTCAGTAAGTCCCAGCAGTGATGATGGTGATGACTGGGTTTTGATAAGTGAAGATGAGACATATCAGCCCTGGCTAAAGCCTTTTGATGGGCCCACTAGCTATAGAGGGTTTCCAGATATGAGATGTGATGATCCAGTGACATATGTGTCCACCTTTTTGACGGATGACTTCTGGAAGCTCATTACGACAGAGACTAACCTCTACGGGCGGCATTTTTTTGCACCAGGTTTGCCGCTGAAACCGCAGTCAAGATTTCACTGGTGGCCTGAAGTGTCTGTGCCCAAAATGAAAGCTTTTATAGCCCTGTATCTCTCCATGGGACTGGTAGAGAATTGGGCGACGTTTTGGCCCACACTCACCCCTGGCTTTGGGGAGGTCATGTCTCAAAACAGGTTTGAGATGATCCTATCTTTCTTGCATTTTGCTGACAATACAAAGTTTGTGAGGAGGGGACAACCAGGCCATGATAGACTCTTCAAAGTCCAGCCGCTCTGCATGGACAGCTATAACCGATGTATTGGTGGGGTAGACAAATCGGACCAGAGAAT
>JAVQKC010170947.1:0-15329 GCA_036025475.1 Philypnodon macrostomus
GATTTAAAGTTGGCCATGTATTCAAAGGCCACACAGAATGATTTCGGCGATTGTTTTTGATTCATACTCAACCTCCCAGCCATCTTCGTCGTCCATATTAGAATAATCGCTTTCTACATGTTGATAATGTAAAAAATGCTTGAACATATAGATTTGGTATCTAATGGGAGTGTAGCTGGTCCTTTTTGTTACCAGATGATGCAATGTGCTGTGTTGTTGGACCAGCGGTATGACACTGTAAGCTCCTCCTCTTCTCCAGGGGTGACAATTGGCAGCCGTATTATTAGGTCAGCTGAAAGAGGGAAATTAGCACTATTCCCCCGGGCTGGGATTTATCCTACATCTCCTCCAATTAGCTTCCCGAGCCTCTATAGATAATTGCAGTTTACAGTGACTATGCCACTGCTTCTGTATTCAAGTCGTCATTCCACATGCAGCCATACTCTGCTTCAAGTGAACGAAAGTTGGGCAGCCAGTAGGATCAGTGTCCCATCTCTCGTTTAATCCATCCCGGAGACGGGCCTGTCCCCTTCTGCTAAGTACCCGCATGAGTTTGGAGAAGTTTTTTGCATGCATCTCTAATAACTGGGAGGGATTAGAGCCGATGCCTTTTGATCCGATAATCCGCGCCGCTCGAAATCCCAAACTTTATCGGCTTGCCTCCACGCCGGACCTGCTGATCTGCCGGGGAAATGACCTGAAACTGAGCAATGTCCTGAGAAATCTTCCGACAGGTGACAGCAGTAATTCAGAGGAGGAGGAGGAGGTGGAGGAGGAGGGAGAAGAATGCTTGGCTTGGTGTTGCCGTGGAAGATGAGCCCGCTGGTCTGGTGACAGATTAAGGGACTTCATAAATATGACTGGCCGCTTGTGTTGCCGTATATCATAGAGTTGCATTAATCAGAACTGGCCGCCATAGCTCTGTAATTGCAAGTGAAGATGAAAGGCTGCAGCTTCATCTTTCTACCTGTGCCATACATCGCACCACACTATTTGTCACAGATGATTTATGGCAGTATGGAAATGGCCTCTCGAAACCATAAATGAGAGAAAACATCGGTCTCTACAGTAGATTCACTCATCCTTTTACTTCCCTTGTTCCTGCTAGCGGTCACAATAACTGGAGCCCGTTCTCGCAGCTATGGGTGTTAGGGAGAGTCAAAAAACCAAATGCATGTCTTTGGACAGTGATAGGAAGCCATAGTACCCAGAGAGATGGTTCTGCTGCTTAGATGGTGATGGGTCAGGGTGTGATAGTTCTGCAGATGGTGATGGAGGTGAGTGAGATGATTCTACTGCGTAGGTAGTGATGTAGTAGAGTGAGATGGTTTTGCTGCTGACTTATATTATAGTATATTAGATTACCTGCCACTCAAAGATAAAAAGACATTGCACTAGAATTTGAACTAGATCTCAGGTTTCAGTCCAAGATTTTTTTTACATTTATTTACAAACTTTATTTAAGTGTGAAAATTTTGATTGTTTATAATATTAGTTTATGTCTACCAAGGCCCTGTTTTAGGTATAGTAATTGTTTGTGCTCTTATAGGAACATGAACTGGGCGGATATTCTGCTTGCCTTCACGGATCCTCTTCACTGTTGCAGAGAAGCAGGGGGTTCACATCAGTGTCCAAGACAAGCCACTCGTGATCACACACTGGAACTAATGAACTAGGCCAGCTCTGTTTATGTTAACCAGTGTTTGAGAGCAGAGAGCGACAGGAACTTAATTACATGGTGCTGCTACAAGAATAACTGCTAAAGCCCTCAGCTCAGTGGAGTGTGGCACGTGTGCAGTTAGCCCAACATGAACGGGCCTGTCATAATATTGTTCCTGCAGTCCTGCTTCACAGCTAGAAATGGGAATGATCTCTGTGCATGCTTGCAAGAATTTTTATAAGAAGTGTGCTGCCACAGATTCTTACTGCCCTGTCTCCATTCATTCATGAATCGTCTTAGCAGCAGCAACTATGGGCCATAAGTGGGATACACTTTGGACAATAGACAATGAGTCCCAAGGCTGACACAGAGACTTGAACTGACAGACAGCCACTAATGCATGCCTTTGTACAGGAGTACCCAAAACTGTGTTACCCACAGTAACATTTGAAGGACGGGCAAACTCCAATCCCGGGCCAGCCTTGACAACTATCTAATAATATTTAGAATCGGTAGAGTTGTGAAGAACTTTACTGCCCACACAGAGACTGTGCTGCAAAAGTGTAATTACAACCAAATGCTATTCTTTAAGGATGGAACTAAACATGGTTAAATCACTTTTCATAGCTGACCTGGGAATGTTGATCCTAGCTACAAGACAATGTAGGTACCATAAACGTGTCTATGGATTATATGTAAATCCTTCATCAGTCAGGGGCCAGTCAAGTTGGAAAAATTCTTTATCTTCTTTCATGTCTCCCACAAAGAACCATCCATCCAGTACACAACTCTTCATCGTTTAACACATGGAATCTAATACAATAAATTACAGCTGACTCCTCTGCATTTGTTCATCATTTAGCTTTTGTTTTCCCTACATTAGCCAAGTTACCCTGGTTTAGTTTAGTCCTGGTTTGTACTAGCTAAGCCCAGGTTTAGTCCAGTTATAGTCCCGAGATTTGTCTGTATTTACTATATTTTTGTGCATTCATTCCTGTTAGGTAAATCCGAATTGAGACTTTTTTAAGTGCATGAAAAAACACTTGGAAAGACAAATATTATCCGTGTTGGAACTTGAATTCTGCATTCATAGTTCCACCATTACTTAATTTATGATTAGCCGTAAAAGTCCGGCATTTCCCTGGTCAGTATGGAATGAGAGAAGGAATGCGGTGAGGTGCAGCTGGTCACATGGTTTTGTTAGCACAACACATTCACGGCAGACTCGTTATTTATGATAATGGTGAATTCCAGGCTTCCAGCGCCCTCCTTGACCTCACCTGCAGTCCTGGCCGACGGGAACCACCGGCAATGGACCAGCTGACCGCCGGTGACGACAACTGAGGTTGCAGTGAACGCAGGAACACAAATGTAAACAGATGAAGAAAAGTTGGTAAGAAAAGAGCCTTGTTGCAGATTGGTTAGTGGTTAGTGTGTTCACATACTTCCTCCTCACATTAACCAGTCCAGCAGATCAGCGAAAGCCACAGGAGGAAGCCATGATGGAGTTGCCTCATTAAATTGTAGATACTAACTGAGTAGGATTCAAATATTGGACAAAGTGAGAGAAAATGTAGATTTTAGTCTGGCTAGCACGGCAAAAGGCAGCAGCTATTAAACGAAACTTTGTGGTGATAGATGAGTTGTATCTGAGTATTTACTGATGAACTGTTGAGGTCCAGTAAAACAAAGACATTAAGAGAAAAATATTGTATTTTATATGCTGATTGCTAAATGGAATGGAATTACAGGTGCACAGTAGCAGAGCGTCACCCAGCAAGGAGGTCTTGGGTTCGGTCCTCAGGCCAGCCGACGACAATCTCTCTGGGTGGAGTCCCCGTGCTACTGTAGGTTCTCTCTGGGTACGCCGGCTTCCTCTCACCACATGACAAGACATGCATGTGTTCGTCAGGAGAATTGACCAATCTAAATTGTCCCTAGTGTATGAATATAACAGTGACCCTGACTCTACACACATGTTGATATCTTACAATAATTTGTGGCTATTGCTAATTCCCCATAAATCTGTTACTCATACAACATTTGTAGTTATGTATTGCGTGTCATGATGTAAAAAGTTCCTCTGCAGTTGCCTCTGTATATTTATTCATGGTCAACTTGCCCATATCTATTATCAGACGCCCTTTTACCTTGGCAGTGCGTCACCATCTTTAAACAGTGGACTGTGTTGTTGGTTTGCCCGTGATCCATGCCCACTTCCAGCTGTCAGTGTCAAACCACATGGAATTCCCCTGTGCTTTGGGAAATGTCACATCCGAGAGGAAAGTTTAGAAACATGACTTTTCCTCCGGAGCTGACTACTGTGCTGCCCGCCTGCGTTTGGTCACTACATGCATACAGTCCATGGTTCAGGATGTGCCGTGTATTTTTGTCAACCAGTGATCAAGCTAATTACAGGCTAATCAATCACGGGTAATGAGTGTGTGCTGGCGCGGGTGTGGCCACTGCAGCCATAACCCACGGTATGTGTGGAAGGGTTATTCCACCAGCCAATTTGTTTAACCTCATACAAAATTATTTTTTTGGGGAGGAAATGGAGATGATGAAAAGTACCTTGATTTTTACTCAAGAGCAGAGCACGCTTGTTTTTAGGGATTGCTCAAATCAACAGATTCTGGATTGTTTTTGATTATCATCATTTGAGCAAATCATAAAAAAAATAAAAATTAAAAATCCTAAAAAGTTTGTTACTCTTGGCAAACCCAAAAGCTCTCCGTTTGCATTAGTACCACAATGGACCAAACTACCAACGCACAGGAGTCCAGCTAGTCCATCCTTTGTTTAACCTGCACGTCACATCTATAAAATATCAAACTCAAACTGCGCTACAAAGCCACAACCATAAACAACCCAAGCCACTTTAAAAACAGATTTGTGCCTGTTCTGATGTTTTCACTGAAGCACAGCGGTGCATTGGGTATTAAGTATATCTGCTTATAATAGATGTGTTAACCTTTTAAGGCAACTGCTTTTCAGGTCAGAGCAAACACTAGAAGAAGATCAGAGCTCATATATCCCTGATGTGTTCCTCCTTCCACAAATCTCCACAAGACAAGCTTTCCTCTTTTATTTTCCCTCTTCCCTCCGAGCCGACCGTGCTGGTGCGGTTCCTTCATGACATTTGTGTAATTAAAGCCAAATGGCATCTCCCTGGATTAAATGCAGCTGCATGTCTTTAATACCATACAATCAGAGTGGCCTGTTCTGCTGCTCATGTCACAGCTACCAATGCTATAGTCACAACACAGAGAGAGATTTATTTATTGGTAGTTAAAAATGTTTCTTGTATTGTGACTTGGTGATTTTTGTAACGTGTATCAACTGTTAATTCACCTTATTGCATTTAGCGAAGATCTGACCTTATTTCAAGCTAATTCAGTGTCATTGCCTCTAAAGGTAATGACTTGCCCTGTCGCACAGTGGGGATATGTAGTTATAGTATGGGCAGTGGGTTGAAGATAGTGGTCAGTCGGTTCAAATGTTGCTGTGCATACTGTTGCTACCTACCTTGCCTGCAAATGCGTGCTTGATCAAGGCAAGTCACAAAGAACCAAAGAAGTCATAGTTCTAGTCTGAAATGTTTACAACAACTTCTAAATCTTAAAGACCAATCATTTTCATTTGTTCATTTAACAGCCTCCTAATCTAGTCCTTTGCCTGCCCCTTGTGGCTGTAGTTGGTATCTTGTACCATTGATATAGAACCCTAAAAAATCTGGATACCACTCTTACAAACAATAAATGACACATTTCATTACATGTCACAAAAACTACACTCTACACACATTGCCACCACACAGTGAAGTGTTGCAGTCTTTCCTTTTGGGAAGTTCTGCAATAAAGTCCTGTCAGACACATGCACCGGTACAAGAGCTTACCATTTCCAAAGTTGACATTTGTGGAAAAAAAATACTGCCAGGTGTTACCTGATATTCTGCACCCCCGTGTCATAGGGTTCTCCACATGGACTTTTTCCAGAACCTTGTGACCTTTTGAAGGCAGCAGTTTGGTGTGACCCCCCCCCCCCTCAAAAGAAGTCGAAGGACAGGCTTGTTTTTGTTTTTGGCCGGTCTCCTTCTGTTATGACTGGTTTGCATGTGTGTCAACTATGGAATGAGCTCACAGCTGAACATAAATGGAGTCATCAGTGAAGCTTATTAAGAGCAGCATAACTTCATTGGTCAAAGGCAAATGTCTCCCGATATTGCTGCACGGGCACATCTGGTATAGACTAAAGTATGACATTAGAACAAATTATATTACACCTTTTAGGTTTTTGAAGAACTCAACATTTCAGAACAGAGAAAACCAAAAGTTGGTAGATCTAAAAAGCACAAGGATGAGCTTTTTAAAACGTATGTCATGATATGTTCAGGACAAGAGTGGAGCAGTGAAAACGGATGCTTGTTTCATTAATAGAAGTATGTGATAGAGCGTGGTCCAATGGAAGGTTGACAGATTGATTCTTGCTACTGCTGCTGTGTCCTTGAGCAATACAACCTGCCAAGACTTTTTGGACAATACTACAAGTGAAACTATGTAGGGCTAGCTTAGAGAAGACCCTGTTCTGTTCCATCAAGACTAAATGAATCAAACGTATTACGATTACTGGCAAAATAATAATAATAATAGCACTTTTCTTAAGACTCAAAAGATGCTTTACATTACATTATTCATTCACTCCACAGTCACACCCGGTGGTGGGAAGCTACTTGTGTAGCCACAGCTGCCTTGGGGCACACTGACAGAGGGGGTGGCACCACATTCATTCATTCATTCATTCATAGGCAATGCGGGTTAAGTGTCTTGCCCAGGGACACAACGACATCGTGTTCTTGGGCGGGGACTCGAACCACCGACCCTCTGGTTGAAGGGCGAGCACCTACCCACTGCACCACTGCCGCCCCAAAAAGTAAGTTATGTTTTTGTCTATTGTCTGTTTTGTTTTGTCTGAAAAATGTGCAAATGTTATATTGTCGGTTTGTGTGTGAACCAGATGGCCTACCTCAAAAGAAATGTTAGTTAGGATTCTGTTGTGTTGCTTTACCAATGCTAAGATTTATGATCTATTGCCCAGTACAGACAGTGTCAAGTGGAGGTTACGTAACTTCTTCATATTACATTTGTGCAATTTTTCTTGTTATTTTGAAACCCCCTTAGTCTTGTTACATCGAGGAAACACTAGAATACAGGGGTTAGGAGCATAGATGCACACATCACAAGGGCCCGTCCCTCACAATAAAATCCATTTGGTTTCATAAAAGAAGTCGTAACATGAACCGTTCCAGTCTCTTAAAACTGTCTGCTCTTTTCTGGACTCGAATTCCACTGGGCGCAATTATTTCACTATTTGGGGGATCAAAGTGTATAATTTGGAATGCCACAAGTTAAACAAAGCCAAACTGAGCCCATGTCTGGCAAACAATGCTTTTGATTCTTTATTTTAGACATAAATATACATAAAGATTCATCATTTTTCTGATTTTTATTTAATATTATTTTTCTGAGCACTGGCCAAACACCAAAGACGGGAGCCCGCTTGCCGTCTGGTTGCTACCATAGACCTCAGTTTGATATCAGTGCAATTGCCAAACTATTCTGAAGTCATTGCGAGCCATTAAATGAAGAGTGGATCCGGTGGAGCACTGAGCCAATCGACATGAAGGTAATTTGGGCAGACACGAGGGCCAGCGGTACTAAGGGCTAATGACATGAGCGTGTCTTAGCATTAAAGCTTCATACACTATATTAAGAAATGCCAAGTCATCTCTAAACCACTAATACAGCCTCTACAAGCAGGATTTCAAGCATTAAGTTGAACTCCTTTAGACGTAATGGGGCCGAAGCATTTAGCATGTAATCTATTGCACACACAACACAACACTGGATATTATTGCCATATATTCCAACAACGATGGGTTGTAAGTGGGGTCAATCCTGGATAGTGCGCAGATAGTTTCTGGGCTGACATGAAGACCTGCAGTGAGAGAAACTTTCACATTCATTCACTAGAGCAGGTGCATGGGCCGCCTTGCATTTCCTAATACCCACAAACTACAAGATCTATATTTTTCCACAAGGCCAAGATAATATATGAACATTATATAATATAAAGCATTGGATTAGCTGTCCATATCAGGGCACTACTGTATCATTGGATTAGCATTGGGAAGGGTAAAAAATGGCAAGTGTACATACGTATTTCTGACTTCTTACATCATTACAAAACTCAGAGCTGAATTTTATCGCCTAAGTATAAAAATCCTATGGTAATTGTTAGTCGTAAACTTTATAAGGTTATGTTTTGGGCTCTTGGGTGATGCCTAAAGGGAACATATTTGGCAGAGGGCTAAACCTTGGGGCGCAAAATAGAAGGTGGTTACTTTATGAACATGAATCCAAAACCATGACTTTCTGTCGAGGTGCCGGTGTCCAAACCTCACCGCACACAACCCCATTCTGCGGTGTTCCATTTCACACCAGCCAACCTCCTCCCTGCCCCTTCTGAGCCAGTCAACATGAGCCACACATAAGCCTCAATCATTAGCGTATCAAGGCTTCTATTGTGTTTGTATTGTATCCTTGGATTATGTTATTTTCTTTCACTTATTTCCAATTAGGGGTTAGTCTATCCCTGCAACTATGGGACTCTGGACAGTGGCCAATTAGTCTCAGGGCTAACACAGAGACATCCACTGACAAGAAAAATGGACCTAAATATGATTACTAGGACCAATTCACCAAACACATGCAAGTCTTTGGATTGTGGGAAGGTTCACACTGACATTGTGTTCTTGGGCAAGATACTACATCTACTATGCCTGAATTTCTTGTGTTTGGTGGTAGAGAGGCGGGAGGTGTCATAATGCTGCCATGACTCAGTCAGTCTGTCCCAGGGCAACTGTAGTTACATGATTATCTAGCAATTTCTCCAGCCCAGATTTAAGTTTAACTGCAATCTCTAAATCATTTACCACTGAACTATAGAAGATCCCCAGTTTGAGTCTAGTCTCAAAATGAGCCCTGTAGTTCACCATCGCAAGGCATAAAGCACCAGTAAAAAAATTCTAAAGAAGTCTGAAGAGAAAGCCTGCAGCCTGCATTAACACCTGACCGTCACACATTCTCATGGTTCTACATTTCCTCTGCTGTAAGTGCTGTGAGGTGCTAAAGTAAAGTAATGTTAAAAATAGACTGTAGTCAACATGGAATACAGTACAACCACACCCTTACTCCACAGGCATCCAGTCTAACAATTTGACAAAGAAGACATATCCCACACTTCAACAGGAGTGCCAAGAGTGAATGAGCAGAAATCATTTGTTGACAGAACTAATGTAATGCACAATTGTCATCGTTGCAGGATTTGGTCAAAATCTGCCCACCATGGAAGGTAACCTTAATGTTATTGGCAAATTTCATTAACGCAACCAGCCATTATAGGTCAGTAAATGAAGGCTTAATAGAACTTAAATTTGCATTGTTGGTAAAGCTTTGGCACCTTCTGAGTGCTTGCAATAAGAGAAAATACTTCTATATAACCACATAATTATCAGAGACAAAGACAGAAGGGAGTGACACACAATTCTTTTGAGTGGAGTCAGCATGTCCTCCCAGTGTTAATGTGGGTTCTCGCCAGGTACTCAAACCCTCCCCATCATCAACAGACATAAATTTGTGACCCCCTAGAGAATGAATGCGCTGTTGGTGGTCTGTCTGTGTAGATCACTGTGTCAGCCTTACGACTAGCTGGCCATTGTCCAGAACTCCAGTCACCTCATCAAAGTAGCTCATCTAATGTGATCTTGTGCCCTGTCCCCAGTGTCAGATGTGGATGCAACACTCTTCTACTCTCAAACACACTCCCAGTGGATGGACAGGTGCTGTTGGTTTGATGTGTCCTTACGCTGACTTTGCACTGACTCACTGACGGCACACTACCGGACAGATGTTTTTCATTTGGTTTTATCTGTTGACACATCCATTGCATGTAAAGACAGCAATGCACATAATAACATAACATAAACTCCACATTATGTTAACATGACACAAGAGGAATAACCTAAGTACTTTTATGTTTGTAGCATCGTTAAAACACACGCGCATTGTTCCCTGCAGGATAGTAGTGCATTAGTTAATAAATTCACTATAAATATACGGTACTCTCATTGGGAAAAGCTGCATATGTATGAAGGCAGAAATCGGTATTTATTGGTCTTTTTAAGTGGTGGTTTGTGTTGGCTTTGAATATACAGCGACATACTAGCTTGTGACATTATAAAAATTTCAGCCAGTGCCTACAGTTTGGTCCGTTGAACCACGCTCACTCAGGCCAACGCATGTACTGCTCCGTTGGTATGCATCCGCAAGCTCTCTAGAGATGGACCCAACTATGGACAGAAGGCTCCAAGGCATCTGTCTGTGTATCGAACGAATATATGAGACTTCATTTGTATCTCCATTTTGGCCAAATTGTCACTTACACCCTTCCCAATCTTCAATGCGCTATAAATATGCTATAAATAGTTGTCCTCCCGTCACATACTTTCAATTTTAGCTGAACAACAGCTGACCTACAGTGCTCTGGTGGTTCACAGGGAGGTGACCCCCCTCCCACATGTACCCCCTTTGCTCCTCACTCATGAATATGGCTCTAATTGAATTCACTGGAGACAAACGAGTGTTAATTGGCAGGATAACGATGACCGCAGCCAACTATTCAGAGGCTGTCCTTCAGAAAGCAGAGGCCTCCAGCCCACCACAGGCCTGTTCTTCCCAGCAGGAGGGGGTCCAAGGGGGGATGAGGGCAGGCTTTGTCTCCCTGTTCTTTAGGAGGAAGCAATAAAGCAATAAAAGACCATGGTGGTTTAGTCCTGTGTGCTCCGCTGTGAAGGAGGGGCCCTGACAGATCATAACCGCTAACAACCAGTCTGTGTGTGTCTGTGTGCGCCAAGCTCTTCCTTTTGAATCATCAGCACAGTCATTTTATTCCAATAATTTGGTGTAGCTTTAGGTGATAAATTGGTTAATTGCCAACTTGCTTTCTGCTAATGTTTTAGCACTGAGTGTTAGTTCCATTAGTTTAGCATCCATTGTAATAATTGCTACATAAAAAGAACTGTAAGCATTACAGTTAACTTTAGTTATATACAGTACGTTGTTATAATCTTGGGTGAGTATTGATGTTAGCTGGTTATGTGCTAATTTGGCTAATTGATAACTTATAACTTGTTCATTTTTAGCTAATTGGGAGTGGAATTAATAGGCCGTGGTAGATGAGTCCAGGGTGCTTAGCTGTGAATGAGGGGCCCCTGACAGATGTGTCTCTGTGTGTGCTCTGCCTGAATCACATTTGAATGTTCTCACCATCATCACAGCCCCCAGGCCTTCAGATTAGCTTTGAGCTGTTCCTCGAAGTAAATGCAAGAAGGTATGTAAATAACCATCCATACATGATTTAACGGTTTGTGGGGACATTTTGTCTTTATGAGCAGCACAGGCACAAACGGACATGATTCCAAAACAGACTCAGAAGTAGCCTGTAGGAACCTGCTTGGATATTATTGTTGTTTCATTTATTGCACTCAGTGTCAATATTTAAAAGTATGAATGCAAATGACTATGCACTAGCTCTTGTATTTAATATTTGATGCTGGTTTTATGGGCACCACTCATGACCCCAAAATGCTCTGCTGCAAGCAAACAAACAAACAAACAAACAAAAAATCTACTTCATCAAACCCACAGTAGGCTATATAGGCCTATATACTTTACTAGCATGTTAGCAGTAGAATCTGAGCTTTATGGTTTGGGCTGTGTAGAGCCACATTATGTTGGCTAATAATTCTGCATTACGTAATAATCTACCAACACGTAATCACATATTCAGTATATTATGTAATAAGACCACATTTTCTGCCTGTTCATGTTGATGTTTTTATACAGAGGTAAAACACATTATCATCAGTGTTAGTGGTGGTCAGAGAAGCTGTAGTCATGTGGCTGCCATGTCTCTGTCAGTCTTACCCAGGACCACCACCAGTGTTAAATAAATATAGGATTAAAGTGCTTTGAGTGCCTAGAAATGGACTGTATACATTTGATGCCTAATTATTTATTTTTATGTGGCTATCCCAGAACTACCTTTTTATAACTACCGGAAATTTCCACTGATGTACACCCATATAACCTTGGTCTGAGCTATGGCTGTTCTGATCATCTCCTTGCAGTTGGTCGATCAGAGTAAGTTCTGATCCTTGCTATCTCATGTGGGAGTTAGTGCAACACTCAATCACCCCGGTGTGACCCTGGACCGTGGCACGGGTTCAAAGCTTCGTCTTCGGCCCCGGCATCACCCGCGAGAACCGTCCAATAACGTCTGTTGTCCCACCGGCTCCATCACTGGCATCTGTCTTCTTCCCATTTATCACAGGTGAGCGCGGTCCATAAAGAGGATCGCTCTGCGGGGAGACGCTGCATCTATTTCCACCATTAAACTGGATTCAGGTGTGGCCTCCCCTGCTTCTCCATAGGCATCCGGTGAGTAATGGATATCCCTTCCCTTATCTACTATACTGCCATGAGATTCTCACTGACACACTCACTCAAATAGGAACACTTAGACTCTAGTCTTTCTGAGGCTTAATACACGGGATCGGAGCTTAAAGGAGGAATTTTAGATCATGACCCATTGCGTGCAGCGTTGCCCTCTGCACTGTGACTAGTCCTTCATCTGTGTGCTCTGGAGATGCATGGAGACCATCTATGAGCACAACAGTTGGAATTTGAATCATTTTACTCCTTATTCTGGTTCACAACATGCAGCTGGGTCATCATGGTTCATTGCAACAGTGCTGTGTTAAAAGCCTGTACTAATATATACCGTATTTTCCGCACTATAGGGTACACTGGATTATAAGGCGCAATGTCAATGAACTTTTTTCATATATAAGGCGTACCGGACCATTTGCAAAGTGAAACAAAACAGTCAGACAAGTCAGTCAAACTTTATTAAACGCGTTCACAATAACTCTCAACATTGTTTAAACGTTAATGGGCGTATTCACAATAACTTTCAACCTATGCCTATGCAAGCCCGGATCCCCCTCGTCATTATCCGAGTCTGTGTCGTTGCTGTTACCTGGCAGTTCAGTGATGATTCCTGCCTTTGTGAAAGGTCGGACCACATTTGAGACTGATACCTTGGCCCATGCATCCATGATCCATTGGCAGATAGTGGCGTAAGTCGCCCGGCGCTGTCTCCCCGTCTTGGTGAATGTGTGTTCGCCTTCTGTCATCCACTGCTCCCACACCGCTCGTAGTTTAACTTTGAACGCCATGTTGACACCAATATCTAGCGGCTGGAGTTTACCGAAGTCGTACCAAAACATTTGGCACTGTTGGTTTTTGAGAAAATTAAAGGCTTTTAAGTGTGCCTTATAATCCGGAGCGCCTTATATATGGATTCATTCTGGTTGAAAATACGGTACTTCATATTAAGCCTATATTATTTGACTGGTTTCAAGATATTTCTCACTGGGTACAATTTTTCTCTTATTTCCAGAAAAATGATCTGCCAGTTGAAAATTACACTTGAAATTGGGGGGAAAAAATCTAAAAAATTATTCCATTGGCAGATTAAAATTAATTAAAATTAAACCAGCCCAAAATTACATTAACAAAGTAACATTAATAAGTTCATAAATCTAAAAAAAAAAACTTAAATCAAGGTTAATATTCTGAATTCAAGTCATTTTAACTAAACTAGATATTCCTATATGTTTTTGCAATGTATCATTGTTTCCTCATTTCTTCTTCAGGTGGTCCTAAAGCAGCAGAGGTGAAGTTGTCGTCTAGATCTAGTTCATATGAGAAGTCCTGTGTCTTGTCTAAGTCTGGGTGTTCTTCTAAAGGGGCGTCTCCGATGGCATCGCCCCACCCCTCGCCCTGCGCCTCGCCATGCCCCTCTCTGGTGATGCCCGGACCCCCGTCCTGCAGTCCGGACCGGCCCTGCTCGCCCGCGCTGGGGCATAAGGTCATCATTGCCGACGGCAACAGGCTGTCAGCGGACTGCAGGCCGCAGCAGAGAGGTGACGGTTCATGTGATATATTCTTTTGTTTCAGGAGGCGTGTTCATAGTGGGCACATTTTCAAACAAAACAAATCACGTATTTAGAACAGTCGGTGGTTTCATTTCCTATCCCCCAGTCCATATTGCTGTTGTGTCCTTGAGCAGGACACTTCACCCACCCATGCCTCCAGTGTCTTTGGCCTTGTTTTATGAATGCGTTGTTGGGATGATTGTAAAATTTAAAGTTGTGAAATGAAAAAAAAAAAAAAACTATATAAAAAGTTTTGAATTGTAACATTACAGTATTGCCACATGAAAAGTTATGAAAATACTAGACATAACCTTCAACACTATTAGTATTTTGAGCACCTAAGACTGGGACAAAGACTTTTCAAAAACAAGAAATAATAGAGTTTTTACAGATTTTTGGGGGCCATGAGACAAGGACAATTGAGATGTTCTCATCTGACTGAGACAATGTCACCGTGGGTCTGATTTGGGAAGTGCCATGTATATAGAAACGGGTCTTCAACCCCCGGCCCGTGAGCCAAAGTTGGCCCTTGGACAATTTGTTTGGCCCTCCTTGAGTGCCTCTCCTCATAACTGGACAAGGTTTTGGTTTAGAAGACGTTTCGTCCCTCATCAAGGAACTCTGAGTCAGGTCAGTGACCTAATAAAGTATCTGAGGGAGTGGTTAAAACCAGCCTACCCCAGTCTACCTATTGGCAAGTGTAATCAACATTAATGACCAGGTGGACCATTAGGGTGTGCTAACGATTGGCTATTGGTATGTAGTTTCAGTAGTTGTTATTGTGAGAGCTGCAGTTTTTATGCTTTGGTTGTTGTTGGTAAAGTAAACAGGAGGGAGATTTAGACACATCACAGTAAGTGCTGATACATGTAGGTCTGATCAGCAGGTGTTATATCTGTTACATCTGTACAATGTATGATACACATTTACTGTGACTCTATGTAGCCTCTTGTTTTTCAGACATTATAATATTTAAGTGCATCAGAAGTGGTTGTCAGAGGGTTTTAACAGGGGTTTGCCACATGCAGATGGCAGATGCCCTTTATCACTTGGGAAAAAGTTTGGTCCGCAGCAAAGCTAACTCAAAGACCCCTGTCATAACTGTTAAAATAATGAATACATCCGGTTTATTATAGCGGCGAAATTACGATATTATGGAATCACGTACGTCCGCAGAGACTACGCGATAACTCAAAAATTAATTGCTGGATCTTTTAAAACTTTTCTAGACGGTTACATATCTTGAAGACGCTGAACTGGATTGAGTTTGGTACTTCTACAATTAATGACAATTTAATAATTGTAACAAATGAATGCCCAGAGGCACTTTCATTGAGCCATTAATTAATTAATTAATTTAATTAATTAATTAATTAAATTAATCCTGCTAAACATAAACAAAATTGCATGAATTTTGGTACAGTGATCAAGCAATTGCATATTTAATGTACGTAGGAAAATTACAGAGGTCAAATAAAGAATGCCTCTATAGCGCCCCCATGTTTATGACCCCTATGGGACTCTGGACACGCTTACTTTGGCACAGAG
>JAVQKC010170962.1:0-10374 GCA_036025475.1 Philypnodon macrostomus
CCCCGCAGCAGACTTGGACCTCAATCCCACAAAAGAATAATAAAAAACGAACCTAGTCACACTGTATAGATGAACATGAATGTACAACAGCAAAGTGGTTTCGGCTGTTGCTTTGAAGAAGACTATGTTGGGATACTGTGCATAGATTCACACTGATGTTCCATTGTAGGTATGATAGAGGAAAATAGCAGTGCATTCCTCACTCTGCAGCCTACATCTACACTATAGGGCTCTACTGAAATGATTTGGAGTTTAGAGCCATGTCTCTATACATCCAAGGACACTACAGGACCCTGAACCACTACAAAACACTATGTTACAATCCCTGGGTAAAAATAGGCTTAATACATTAAATGCAATTAATGGTCACTGTGTTGTAGCTGAAACGACGTCTTTCCAATGAATGAAAATTAATGATAGCATTTCAAGGCAAAATGCTATAATGTGCAGGTAATGGGGTGAAGTGAACGCACTGCTAGGTTTCTTTTAAAGTATAATAATAACGTTCAAATAACAGTTATACAAGGAACAATAATGTGTTTTGTTCAAGATGCTAAATAACTGTGTACTGAACTAACTGTGCTGAAATACCTGCTCTAAAGCAAACTTTGTGTATATTGTCTCACTATATGGATAGAAATAGGCTCCCGGCATATGGGTAAGGCAGACATTACAGTAAATGCAGACAATTGTAGGCTATCAATGTGCCCAGTCTTTAATGCGTGCAGTCAGGCATGCTCATTCACATTATAATGCACACACATATGAAAAGGTTACTGTACGTCTACTTGACGTATACAACAAATAACCCAAACTGCATTCAATATGGCGTCAATGTACTGTAACGATATTAGCCAATAGTTGACATCAAGGTCAGTCTAAGATCAATATATAGATCGATAAACGTTACAAAATGGCGACTTCAGCTCAGTATACAAGTTGTAATTTGGGGGCATATCTTCTTTCAGTATCTATGTATTGTTATTGTGCAAGTTGTTTTTATTGAGCCATTCTCTCTCTCTGCATGTTTTACCATCTCTCAAACTACAGGAATTATTCTCACAGTAATGTCGGTTCCATTGAACATGAAGGTTTGTACCCAGCAGCAGCAGCAAAAAATAGACCTCTTTATGTCTGTCAAATCTCAAATTCCAAAAATAAAAAAAAAACAACACCACAACTCTCCTCTCTTTTCAAATCACAAGAAAAAATAAATAAAGCCGCTATTATATCATTCAGCATCCAACAACGGCTGCAAATATTCTCAAAAATCAACTTTCGTCTGCGGGTGACAGCTGATAAAATGGCGAAAAGCAACGCACCATATCTGACAGAGAAAAAAATTATATAGTATTCATTGATAACACATTTTCTCATGATGTTATGTTATCAAAAGAAATGAAAATGCAATACAGAAACCAAATACATGACAGTCAAAATCTAAAGACTGCACTGGAGCAACAAAAAGGGGCCCATATAAAATGGTAAAGTTGTAATGTGACCTATAAATTTCATCTGTTTCAAAGTATATGGTAAATGAATCATGGTGTATTGCCCAGCTCTGAAATCACCATTTTTATTATCCAAACCTGAGTCTATCGGCATAATAGAAATAAAATCCACTCCACTCTCTGACCTGCCTCTGAGCTGCCATTCTACTTGCCTGCACTCATTTCTTGGGGCTGTACACTGTCCAAGAAAAGCACCTCAGCAGTTGCCTTCGGGCTGACAAATACCACTTGTTATGATCACAGTCCCACAGGCTGCTCCATGTCGCCTTTGAGGACAAACCTAATACAAGTTTCAGTTCAAGAATTAGATTTCCAGTCCTCAATACATTATAGAAAACCCTAGTAATTATTGGTGAACTAGGGTTAGGGTTAGGGGTAAGGGTTGGTAATTACAGATAAATTACATAAAGAAATAAGTGGTAATTATCATAATGACTATATTACTATCGCCACATTATTACTGTGCTGTAAAGTGCTCCCCAATTAATTATATTTTGAGTGCTATGTGTGTGCAAGAGTGTGTATGACTTGGCTTTATGCTGGTGTGTATGCTGATATGTTCTAAAAAATCCTCTTAAGACAGTTCAAAATAAAACTTAGCAATTGTTGTCTTTGACTGTATGATCAGTTTGGCAGATTTTTGGAGTGCACGCAGGAACGGAGCATTGGCCAGATGTAGAGGTTTGTTGGAATATAGTGGTCTCCGTTGTGTTAAGAGTTTCTTTTAGTATTTTCAAAATCAACACATTGTTCCAGTTCATCTTATAATTTGTCAGACATAACGATAAACATTAGCATTCGGGCTGCCCTAGTTATGTTGGAGATCCACCGAAAAATTGTATAAACGCGTTAACAGTAAATTAACAGTTCCATTTATGTCAACACTTTTATCTAAATTTGCCAAACCCACTAGTGGTCATTAGCGGTACAGCAGCAAAATAAAACTAAATATAATGTAGTACCTAGTAAATGTACAATATTTTAAGAAACTAAATTTATCACATTGATGAGCTGTATGGACTAATAAGCAACTCAGTGAACAGCTATTGGATTTGATTGTTGATTGATGTTGTATCATTACAATTCAGATACAGAGACAACAAAACCTATGTGCACAATTTCTTTATCCTTCCAACCATTGTCCTTGTCCTGCCCACCCCTTTAAGCCATCTGCCCAGGTTATAGTGAGCCTGTACTTTCTGTGCATATCTGTGGCGGGTTGTGAGCATGTCCATGTGATCGAGCCCCTAGTGTTCTTCCATCTCACCTCCCACTCTCAATCTGTCTATGCTTCCTGCACACTCACACATACAGACAAATACACAAGGCTCCAAGCAAACGTGACTAAGATGGATTTTGCTAAGTCATTGCTTCCCAGTAATTCAGAAGGCTGCCTACAGGTGCCCCCCTGTTATTTTATTTTCACCCCCATAGAGAAAAATTGAACTTGTCAGTCTTCCCTGTGTTACTGTGGGTTCTCTCCGTGTATTTTGGCTACCTCCCAACGTCCAACAACATCTGTTCTGACTCAAAATTGCCCTCAGTGCTTCAATGCGACAGTTAATTGGTGCTCTTCCCTTTGCTCGGAGACTAACTGACCACTGTCCAGAGTGTATTCTGCCTCAGGCCCATAGTGAGCAGCAACCCCCCCCCCCCCCAAAAAAAAAGTAACTACAATACTACAATAATTTTTAACATAATCATACATAAAAACCCTATCAATTTAAAAACAAATTGCCTTAACCTACTGTTGAGACCCTTCCCCCCTAGACTATTTATACATTTGTTAGAAACACTAGTGTGAAATCCTCATGAGGAACTCTGATGAAAACTAACTTGTGTCAGAGAAGTGGCCTCCTGCTGCCTTCTCTGGTAAACTGAATGTCTCACTCAAAATAGTCTTGCAATCACTGGCTCTCCATACACTGAAATAGTCAAACACCAATAAAATTAACAAATTGTGTGGAAGCAACTTTTTTCTTTCTTTTTTTCTTTTTTAATTGGCTCAACATGTAAAATTGTGTTTGTAGAAAATATAAATCTTCAAAATATCCAGTTGACATCAGATCAAATACATTTCTAAACAAGTTTTAACAAGGCACATAACACCAACTTGTATTTTCACGCTGTGCCGATTACTAATATTTCTTCAAATGCACAATTTGTACATTTTTCATATTTATCTCTCTTTTTTCCACAATAGGACAATTTTGTTCCAAGGATAATATAAAAGTCAGCATTTGTTCTTGTACTAACTGATATTGCCCCTGGATTAACTGTGCTTTAATTTTGGTCCCTTCTTCACCGATTTCATGTTTATTAATTTATTGCAAAAAAAATGCAGTTTTTTTCTCTCTCTCTCCCTCTCCCTGATATTTTTTATTTTATTTTCTGTCTTACTTCTTTTTGTAAAATTGACCCATTTTGTTAACTGCTAATGTAACAAAACGCACTGTGATGATTCCAGTATTAATAAAAGTTGTACTTAAACTGTGCCTTTGTGAAGTCAGAGTGGTGATTTGAACAGAAATGTGTAGCAGTCAAGGTTTTAGAGCTTTGTCTATGTCAGAAAGTTACCACGATTGAACTGAACTTGATTTTGCAGACTCTACACTGTAGTTGTTAATGCTAAAGTCGTGCAAATTATCATTGTAGCTAGCACCTATTTTAAATGAAAACCAATGCAACTTTTTGACATATAACAGCTTTGGGGTCATTGTGATGGGTAAATGAGTTGTTTTTGGGGTGAATGAAGCTTCCTTACCCCAAGTGCTTTAAGGAAATAGATGCTAAACTGATGCAGACCTGGCTTATTTGTGGTGGTCTTCAACATTTCTGTGAGGACTTGTCCAGTAAAACCTAAAAAAATCAGGAATTTTGCCTCCAGCCAAACAAATGTGTACAGATGTTGATGATGGTCATCAACATCAAGTACATGTCCAGTAAAACCTAAAAATCAAAAAATGTACCACCAGCCAAAAGTCTAACTGTTACTAATGTGTACATTAAATAAACATACAATGTGAGGTACATTCACTAATGTTTCCTAACCAGGCTCTGACATCACCTACATGTAGTAGAGTGGTTGTCATTTGTCAATATTTTGTGGCTAATGCTAATTTCTCCATTGAAAATGTATTACGGTCTTGCATTCAGTTGCTTCCATTCCATTCCATTTCTGTTTACAAACTTTTGAAAAAGTCTATAGGCCTGCATTTAGGTTATACATTTAAAAAAGTAGGTTATATGCAGTTTTATGTGCTATTATGAAAATTAATCTTTTTAATTTTTAACAGCTATTTTTATCAAGATGTTGTGCATTAATTAATGAAGGAGGCAGATTTTTTGGAGGTTAGGAACACGCAATAAAAACAGGAGATTATCTTCTCATCTTTTAGATCCTCTGTATCCATATGGAAAGAAAAAAGCACCAGCTCATTTCACTTTTATATATACTGTAAAACCTTCTAAATAAAAAAAACAAACATATGGTGAAGATTAAGAGTTTGGATACATCTGCTTTTCAAACATATGGATAAAGAAGCATATTGGCTACAGATTTTTAATCGTGCCACAGCCATACAAATAATACTGCTAATACAAGTCTTTGTGAAGCTGCGATGTACATTTTAATTAATGGCCACGGCTTGAAATGATGGCTTTGTTCTTTAACACATATATTATTATTACATGTTACATGTATGCACTCGCATTCATTACTAAAAATCACTCAAAATGCTTTCTCTACCATCAAGACTCAAAAAACATATAATACATTTAAGACACAGTTAAAAAATGGCTCATTAATAATCAAAACTGTGAACACTAGAACGAGACCTGCTCTCGCTGCCCCCTGCTGGCATCTTGCTTTGTGTATGTGTTCATGTCTTTGTCTGTGTCTGATGTTGGTCTGACTGTTGGTCTGATGTTGGTCTGACTGTTGGTCTGACTGTTGGTCTGATGTTGGTCTGACTGTTGGTCTGATGTTGGTATGGTCAGGTTGGTTGATTGTTTTTTGTTTTTTTGCTAAATGTATTCTAACTTTTCTTACCGGTGACCACTGGATTGTAATATTGACCATGAGAAGTGTACTTACTGTAGTGTTTCAAATGTAACAACCACATGGCATTTCTTTTTTGGTGACCCTGAACGTGTGGTCTTCTGCTCCTATTGTCAGCTTCAAGGATTGTCAATTATTGTGTTCAAAGACGGTGCTCCATACAACTTGGTATAATGGCATCAATGTTTTTGCCCACATAATTGGCAAACTCGGGATATTTTCTTTTTTGGGCTCATTCTCTTCTCAAACCCCGTCTCCATTCTAATGCTTGATTCAAACGTCAGCAGGTTTGTCTTAAGCATGACTGAATGCACTGAACTGCTGTCACTAGTGGTTGTACATGTGTACCTAATAAAGTGGCCAGTGAGTGAAGATCAATTTACATTGTATTTAGTGTGCATTCACATTTTTCTTACAGTGCTGAGTGTGCTATTTCCACTTCATTTCATTCTCTTTTCCAAGCCAGTGTTCATGACAGAGGCAGCTCGTTCGTGGAGGTGGAAACGCAAGGTGAGGAAAAGTGACTTTTCAATTACCAGCTGATCAGGGGGTCTCTAGGCCTTTCTCTATACAATAGCACGCCATGAGTCAGTGATAGACCAGTGATAATGCATACAGATTCAGGCCATTACAATGCAGATTTACTGTGTAGGTCAACTCAGCTACAGTGCCATATTATGTGTGTTTTTGCCTGAAGTGCCACAGAATCGAAGGGTAACTGACAGTAATCCTTTTTATTAAACATGAATCAATTAGTCAAATATTCATTATACCTGCCTCCAGAAACACTGCTCTAACTGTGACAAGAAAGATATAAAAAATAAAAAATCATTTAAGCCTGTGCTGCGAGCCATAGCCCATTAAGAATGAATGAAGGAGTTATTTGGTTAACCTAGCCTCAATCTCATCAGCCCTGTCTTGATTAAACTACATCAGACAAAAACAAGGACAGACTACTCTCCCTTACCACCTACTCCTGTGTTCCGGAAAGGAGACCACACAAAAGCACTTTAATTAAAAATAAATGGCCCACAATTATACTGACACAGCCTCTTCATGATTCAAACCATCACAATGCAAGCTGGAGGAGTGGTGAGTGTATACACAGCAGGGCTGGTTTTGTTTATGTTGAGGCACTAATGAAATGTTTAAGTGATGTAGCTGGGTAGGTGGGTGGGAGGTAATGGTGTCTAAAAAAGGATTGAGATATTTTTCGTGAAAGGTGAGAAAATGCTGAGTACAGGTGGTGTTAAGCACTTGATAAAAGTTGAGTAGATGTAACTGAAGTGGTCGTGAATATGAACCTTGTGGACACAGTTGGGAGTAGAGGTGGGTGATATAAATATAATAAAATCAAAGCATGATATGAAGTTATGAAAATAGGCTTAATCTGGGAAGATGGTTGAATCGTGATACAGTTACATTTGTGTATGCTCTGCTCTTCACAGTCATATTTACAGAAACAATGCCAGTGTTTGTATTTATTTTAAAAAATATATACTTATTATGATGAAATCTGGCCAGATTGGATGTACACTGAATCGTGATCTTAATCTTATGAAAATTGTGATATTATATTTTTACTATATCCCCTACATTCACATACAGTCACCCACAAACCCTACTGGGAAATAGCAGAAGAATAATAGTTTGTTATGTCTATCTACTTCTAGCTTCTATTACTTTTTTTTACTAACATTCAACTTTTATTAAATAATACACTACTGTAGCCTCAAGTCAACACACCTATTGTTAAAAAATATAGTTGGGTTAAAAAAAAATAGAGCAAAAACATTACCTATTCAGATATTCAAGCCTTTATCTCATGGAAGCATCACTACATCAAGTTACCCACCCCCCAAGAAGTCAGTTCAAGACGGCTCACACTTCCACACAGCCTTCCAGTCTCACTCCCAGTTGTCTAAAATAGCACCACTTCTTCACCTGCTGGTTCAAGACAAAAATACACGGCTCTTACATGTACACCCTTGGGCATTTAGTCACGCATAACGATCAGGAAGTCACCGGTTCTCCGCAGGAACGACTACTTTTAGAAGCGCAGTTTGTTTGCTGCTATTTTGTTGTTTTCCCTTTGATGAGCCTCTAATGATCTTGTGTCACAGTTTGATATCGGCTATATTTTAAGGGACACATTGACTGTGTGACATGGAGAATGTGACTGTTACATGTGTGATGTCTCTTTTGAGGTTTTGTTTTTGTTTATTATAAGTACCAGAAAAGGAATGAATGAAGAAAAAAAAACTAGGCAACAGCAAGCCCCATACGTCTGCCACCACTGCTATATCACCAACATGCACCTTAATCAGACATTGTGTGATTTCTAAAGGTTTTATATTGTTAACGAGCAATGAAGAGGCCCCGCCCCCAAACCATGACAAACATGGGAAGGGTCTATTTGAGTTGTTTGATTTGTCTGGATGATTGTGAAGAATGTACAATGTAGAGAATCACTGAGTTTCATTGCTCTCTGTAAAGTAAGTGTGTCCAGGGTCCCATAGGGGTCATAAACATGGGGGCGCTATAGAGGCATCCTTTATTCAATTTATATTCAACACGTGCGTGTCTTTGGCCGATGCAGGAAGCTGGCAAATAACATCTATAAAGTTCCTTTCTAAAGTTCCTTCAGCAGTATGTTGGAGACAAGACATTATACTTAGTCCACTCTGCATGTCAGCATTTATTATTTTATATTTTCTAATTATCGAAATGTACAAACTCAGAAATATTCCAAACACTGACATATTGCTCCATAGAGTCATATTTTGGTTATAGTCCTGCATCTTTACTGATCAAAAGGGCCCAGGAGGGAGCAACGAGTTTTCACAGACACTATACCAGGACGTAACCTTGCATTGAATCAGACGTGTTACAGACTAGACTAAAATGCATTATTTCGGTCAATGTTATTGTGTAGAAAAAGGCCCAAGGTGTTTGACTGTGTGACTTATGCTAGTGCTCAGACTTGTTTATTGCAGAGTTCTGAGGGAATATTCTGCAAGCGTTTCATGGTGACATTTTGTGATGTGTTCCACGGAGAGAGAAAAGGCCATAGAGGGCAGTAGAATTTATTGACTGAATTTCACAGTTATAAATGGGTATTTTACAAGTGACATAAAGAAAAAGATGTGTTGTGTACTGAGGCGAGGGAGATCTGTATATGTGTTGTGTGTGCTGCCGTTTGCATACAGTTTGATTCAATCCACTGCAGAGGAGTTGTTTGGAGGGGCTAAAACCGATGACTAAATCAAGACTAAATTAGAGATAGGTGTAAACCACGGCCAAACCAGAACCAAACCAGGTCTTCAGAGGACAAAAGCAGGACTAAACTAGGAATCAACGGGCTAAACTAGAACTAAATGAATACAAAACCTCTCCTCTATATGTTAGGCCTTAAACAGGCCTAGACAAATAGTAAAACTATCTTAAAATATGGTATCGTACACATCATCTTGTACTGTACCAGTGCTTTTGATAAATCTGGTGCATGATGGTGAAGGTATGGGCAGAATATTTAAAAGCCCAAGTCTCCCCTGCTTCTACACACATACATTAGTCTTCCAGCAGTATTCATTGTCCTCAGGCACTGTACAGTCTGGGCCGCATTAGCATTTCACCGTGCGTGTCTTCACTATTTTTGTCTTGTATACTTTGTTGAAACCCTTCTATTCTGCGCACAAGAAGAGAGCCTATGGGGAACGCTCCAGTCCAATAATGGTCTCAGGAGAAAAGCCATATACAAAGAGACCACGGCTCAAACAATCCATATCCTTCACAAAAATCACCTCCAGGCTTTTAATGTGTTTCTCGAGACTGTGCTATGAAAATACTGCTGCGAAAAAGCTGTTTAGAAACCAGTTATTTGATCATGAATAGGAATTTCAGGCTTTACTTTTTAATATAACCTCTTTGTGCCTGTGAGAAACTTGGCAGCGAGACGAGACAGTCTGAGCGGGCATTATCCTTAACTGAGACAGATCGCTCCACCGACACTCTTCAAACACACAGTTAAACTATTTGAATGTCACCATCAACAACATCATGAACAAGCCTTTTTCAGATTTTCTGTAATTAACAAACGCTCCATAGTAATTACATCTTCTTTGTGTTTTTGTTCAACCCTTTTGATATAAGGACTAAATGGAACCAATTTCTAAGACAAAAAAACTCAATACTTAGTTAAACAAAGCCACACGGTTAAACCAGGTCTAAATGTGGTCTAAATCAGGGAAACAACAGGTTGAAATCAGGACTAAACTAGGTCTGAACATCCCTGAACCAAGACTAAAAATCTAAATCTAAATCTAAAATCTAAACAAAACCAGGACTAAACAAGTTCTAAACTAGACTTATAGACTAACTATAGTATATCGGCAAAACGGCCCCATACGTCTGCCCCATATGTCTGCCCCATACGTCTGCCCCATACGTCTGCTACAGCTGGTACCAACGGGACCTTAATCAGACATTGTGTGATTTCTAAGGGTTTTTAATATTGTTAATGAGCAATTAAGAGGCCCCGCCCCCAAACCATGACAAACATGGGAAGGGTCTATTTGACTTTTTTGATTTGTCTGGATGTTTCTGAAGAATGTTTTTGCCAATTTTTTTTTAATTTCCCTAAAACTACATTCTTTTTTCAGTCTATAGGGGGCGCTCTAGAGGCAACTGCCATCATATTAGTCAGATGTGTTCAGGGCCGGGGGGTCATTAGGTGTTTCAGGTTAGAGCCTAATCGGGCAAAGTATGTGCACGTTAGAGGCTGTCAAATATACCTGACCTCCC
>JAVQKC010170965.1:0-29009 GCA_036025475.1 Philypnodon macrostomus
GAGACCCGAGCACAGTCACCACAGTCAGATGTATCGGACTATGATCTTGACAGGTTATTTGGTTGCAGACCATTGTCCCCAGATTCCTTGTCTTCTGACTTTGACTATTCATTCCTCCAGGAATGGATGTTAGACTTTAGGGCATCATCTCCAGACTCTGTGGGCTCAGTTGAACAATCTTTGTATTCTCCTATTATTTCTTTGCATACAATGGATCAGCATTGTAGCTATTTTTTACAATACTCTCAAAGTCCTCAATCTCGGGATCTCTCTCCCGATTCACCTCTCGACCACTTAGAATCTACTTGTTTTAATTTTACTTCAGGATTGTATCGATCATCAAATTCCACATTTTCAGATTCAGGAGCTGAGATGTCTGTAGATAGCCAGTCAACTGGTATTCATTCCAAATATACGTTTCCGTCGTCATTTCAACTTGGAAATCTTAATATTCCTTTTTATACTCACAGGTCAGTTTCTCCTCAGTCCTTTGCCTCAGTTGATGAATTTACCTCTTTGTCCCCAGACTCTCCAATTCCACAGTTTAGTAATCAATATTGTTCAGGTACTTCACACAATAACACTTTTATACAGGCGTCCTTGAGTGATTTTACTAGTTCTTGTCAGTCTTCATTTGATGATATCACGTCCCCTGTTTTTTCCTTACCTTACAATAATATTTATAGTGCACCTTCAACAAAAGAGAACACATCTTTCTTAGATTCTAAATCTAATAACAATACTTTCGATCAATTAGAGAAACAATTTGTTTGCAATAGATCGGTACACAAATCTCCAACACGACTCATGGCACATGTATTTGATCCGCTGTATAATGGACATTTTTAATCAATAGCACTATGAAAATAAAACATTGTTCAGAAACACAAAAGCAATTTTTAAACTTCCCACATAAACAGAATTCCTCTCTCCTTTTTTGCTGTTAATAATTATATTGTGAAATGACAATATTATGGACTCTTGTTGATCAGAGATCTCAGCTCCTAGGTGTGAATGTGTTTCAAAAACAAATTGCCAGATCAGTTTAAACTTTTTCACACAGGTACATATCATAAAGATGCCAAACTGGATTGAGTTTGATACTTCTACGATTAATGATAATTAATGAATTAGCTAATTAATGCCCTGATGTACTTTTAATAGCCATTAATCCTGCTGAACATAAACAAAATCACAATTTTGGCACAGTGATTCAGGCTAGTCTATATTTAATGTATATAGGGAAATTAGAGATTAAAATTAAAATAATAAATTCAAATAAAGAATGCCTCAATAGCGCCCCTATGATTTAACCCCTATGGGACCCACTTTGGCAGAGAGCAAAGAAACTTGGTACAGTGATTCTCCACAGTGTACCCAACATAAAATATTATATATAAGTCAGGTATATTTGACAGCCTCTAACTTGCACATACTTTGACCGATTATTCTCAAACCTGAAACACCCCGGCCCTGAACACATCTGACCATAATGATGGCAGTTACCTCTATAGCGCCCCCTATAGACTGAAAGAAGAATGTAGTTTTAGTGAAATTTACCAAATTTGGCAAAAACATCCTTCACAAACATCAAAAAAGTCAAATAGACCCTTCCCATGTTTGTCATGGTTTGGGGGTGGGGCCTCTTAATTTATTGTTAACAATATAATAACCCTTAGAAATTACATAATGTCTGATTAAGGTGCCCGTTGGCTTTTGCTTTCAGGGACGACAGCGTAGGTCTAGATTAGAGCTGTCAGCAGTAACGCATGTGATTAATCAAAAATAATTGACATGTTATTGATACATTGTTGGAGTTTAATCGCAGTACTGTTTTGGCCAACATCCTCCTGTGTCCTGTGCAGCGCAGAGGAGAGCAGAGGAAGAAAGTGGGCCATAGTGACTGCAGTCAGAGAGTGAGCAGCAGACATAAGCGTGGAGAATCACATAAATTACAAAATAATTATTGACAGTATCAACAGTGTTCAGCTCGTAAAGGTATACTATAAACTTCGATCTACAAAACAGTTTTTATTTGACAATAAATCGTGTTATATTTGCAGAGATATAGCTGATTCCATATACGTCCATTGAAAAGAATAGACACTATAGACGTGACCCGACACACGCCACTCCCGCCGTGCTCAACCGTGTTTCTCTCACAATTTATCTGCTGTAGTTTGCAGTAAATTCAGTCTGCACTCCCTGTGCACTGCCCTGTGTAGAGATGAGGAAGTGTCTCTGTGACTGTCTGACTCGACCAGTATGGCTGGAGCAGGGGCAGCCATAGAAGCTTTAGGGGGCAAGGGGTGGTAGCTCCATCTGGGGCCCCACATAAGCTATTTTAAAAATGAATCATGATTAATCACAGCCCAAAGGTGTGATTAAACTGAATATCTATGGACAGCACTACTTTAGATATAAATCAGTTGTGTCACATGCCATCTGTAGACCACAAACATTAAATGCAAGTGTTTTTTTTTTTGTTTTTTTTTGGGGTTTTTTTTGCAAAGTTCAATGGACATTTTGGCAATACCTTCATCCAATACACTTTTTTAATAATAATTACACTGAAGATTTGTTTTGGAAAATTGAAAAAAAAGAAAAAAATTGACAGAGTACCAAGGGGAGAAGCTGAAACCCATCACGCCCTTTATTGGTAAGAGCTAAAAAGAATGCAGTGTTGCTAGTAGTGGTACTAGTCACTAAAGTCTTCTGTACCGCACTGCGGCATGTTTGTAAAAAGTAATGGATGGCTTTTTATTAAAGCTCAACCTGATCCTGTTCATGTTTTTAGAACACTAACATTTGTTCCCTGAATGTTCATCATCTTCTAAACTTAATGGTAGTTTTGGTTTCCCATGCATCATTCCTGTGCCAGCATTTTGCTTCAGACACTTTGTGATGTTACTAATGTGCCTAATGTACTTCTGCTGGTATGGCTTAAAACAGTCTCTTCCTTAATGTGTAGATGTTTATATAATATAGAATCACTGTAGAATCATTCTTAAATAAATCCAACACATTTTTCTCAAAATGTTTTTTTCTAAGACATTTTCCAATAAAATGTAAAATGCTAAAATAGTGTTAACTTCCAATCTACAAAAGAGATCATTCTCTCAAAACAATGCAAAGTATATGCATGATAAGTTTTCATGTATTTTTGAAAGTCCATTTGTGCCCTGCTAGTAAAAATACAGTATGTAGGCCTACAACTTTACACATTACTAATGATACAAATGTTAAAACTCCAAAGGGACACAAATGAATTTTGCTGACTCTCATTTCAAGGTTCATGTTCATGATAAATGCATGCTTGATTGTACTTTTAAAAATAACATTCACTTGAGACATCTTCCATTCCTTATATTATTTCTTGCAGATTTCAACAGCATCTTCCAAGACAAATCTTTCACAACCTTCAGAACAAACCTGTGTTCATTTAGATCAACCACTGCCTGATTTGTGTCACACATCGTCCATTGAAAAAACTCACTTGCAGCTTCCAGGTCACTTTCACTTCAGTGAGATTCAAGTTCATATCCCATGGGCTAAGCAAAATGAAGATTGGGAGTCCCCTAAACTTGGAGAGACATCAAATTCTTTGACTCCTGCATTTAGTCCAGACAAAATAGTTGCGGAGACTATCCCAGTCCCAACTATTTTGGCTCAGTTTGACCCATTAACTCAACCCTGCAGCAATGAATGCCCCAATGTGAATCACAACCTCTATGACATTTCCCCAGAGGAACATAGCCCTGTTGAAAATAGCAACACCTTAAAGACCTCGCCAATTTTACAAGGCTCTCCGCACATTGAAAATACTGATCAAGATGAACCTATAGGCCAATTAGTTGAACTTGTCTCAGAGGTAAGCCATGGCAACGACCTGGATCAAACATTCCTTGAAGAATACCAGCAGGATATTCACAGAGTAATGCAAACTGATAACACAGCTGAAATATCTTCATTGGTGGACGCTGGTCAGATTAAACTAGTGGAAAGTCAAACCAGCTTCAGTGAAGATTACCCAGCTGATCAAATTCTTCAAAGAGAAGACAAGAACAAGCTTTTTGAAGACACTACCTCTTCTCAAGATCCAGATGTACTAGTCTCCACTATTGAAGATAGCAACACCTTAGAAACCCTGATTTTACCAAGTACTCAACAGATTGAAATGACCAATCAAGATGGACCTATATTAGATGAACCTGTATCAGAGTCAAGCCTTGGCAATGACCAGGATCAAACGTTCCCTGAAGAACATCAGCAGGACATTCACAAAAAACTGCAAACTAATGACACCACAGCTGAAATATCTTTCTTGGTGGAAGCTGGTCAAACAAAACAAGTGGAAAGTCAATCCAGCCTCAGTGAAGATTACTCAGATGATATTGTTCTAAGAGAAGACAAGAACATGCTTTTTGAAGATCCTGATGTACTGGTCTTTGCTATTGAAGATAGAAACCCCTTAAAGCCCCTGCCAATTTTACAAAGCCATCCACAGATCAATCAAGATGAATCTATATTATTTGAGCCTGTATCAGAGGTAAGCCATGACCAGGATCAAACGTTCCTTGAAGAATATCAGCAAGACATGGACATTCACAGAGAAATGCAAACAGAGGACATCACAGCTGAAATATCTTCCTTGGTGGACGCTGGTCAAGCAAAACAGGTGGAAAGTCAATCCAGCCTCAGTGAAGATTACACAGATGATATTGTTCAAAGAGAAGACAAGAACATGCTTTTTGAAGATCTTGATGTACTGGTCTTTGCTATTGAAGATAACAACCCCTTAAAGCCCCTGCCAATTTTACAAAGCCATCCACAGATTAATCAAGATGAATCTGAACCTGTATCAGAGGTAAGCCATGACCAGGCTCAAACGTTCCTTGAAGAACATCAGCAAGACATGGACATTCACAGAGAAATGCAAACAGAGGACATCACAGCTGAAATATCTTCCTTGGTGGACGCTGGTCAAGCAAAACAAGTGGAAAGTCAATCCAGCCTCAGTGAAGATTACACAGATGATATTGTTCAAAGAGAAGATAAGAACAAGCTTTTTGAAGATTCTACCTCTTCCCAAGATCCTGATGTACTAGTCTCCGCTACAGTTGAAGACATTGACTATTCTGATGCGTCGTCCCAGTTTGCACCAGAGACTGTTTCATCAAGATTTTTTGGCTTTGAGGAACTTATACCAGAGACATTTGAGAGACCAATCTATGAGAACAAGCCAAAAACCAGTTCAGAGTACTCAGTGGACATATTTGACACTGAGTCACTTGATCCTGAACAGCCATTGTCACCCTCAGATGATGAGTACTGCGTCCCACCTGGTTATGAAGAGGTCTTGACTACATTCGACAAAAAGCCTGTGTCCACTAAAGCAGAAAGTTTAGAATTTTCTGACACAGAGGGTTACTTTGACTGCAAACAGGCTGCTTCGGATTTCTCTGAGACTGAACCCGAGGAACCGGAGTTAAGTACAGGATCATATCAACAACATTGCCGCTATCAAAGGAAGCAAGAGAAGATGTTTCAAGCAACTCTCTTACCCTCTGGAAGCGAAGATTACGAGGATTATCTTTTTTCTAATGTTGAGCCTCTTTATTATGTACAAGAGGAAAATGAAGAAGAAGATAGCTCAGATGAAGAATACACATTGTGTGAGGCTCCACAAAAAAACACTAATTGTGGAATTGGAGCAAAAGATAGTGATGATGAAGACGCTAATGAATCTCTCTGTAGGGTAAGATGGAACCCAGTGTGCAATCTAATCCCAGCGTTTGGCTAGAAAAGTTATATTTGCCTCACCATGGAATGACCCCTAACAATGCGGCACTGGATGGAAGTTTTAACTTTTATAATGATTTTTATATTAATTTTGATGTTGTTGGGTTTTTTTTTACACAAAGCATGTCACGATAACCCATAACCGCTTGCTCACTCAATCACTAACCCATTTATTAACATCACCAATCAAAACTATTCACAAGCATGGTGTAGCTGTTTGGTTATGACTGCCATGATGTACTTTCCAATATTTAATGAATATATATAATATAATATATGAATGAAAAAGTAGTGGAAAGTGCACCATAACACTCTAGCCACTGCTCGGTTGGCTTAAAACACAAACGCTGTCATCACTGTTTATTTGATTTCACATGATTTATGTTCATTGATCAGGAGATTGAAGCAGAACTTGGGACACTGTCAGAAAGTTCTGATGAGGACTTTTTGACCACAAGGATAATTCGAAGAAGGGTTATCATTAAGGTATTTGTTTTAGCATGAAGCGTGGGGTAGAAAAAGCCTATTTGCTGTGTTTAGCAGGAGTGTCTCCAAACATTTTCAGCCAATGCTTTTGCACAGATGGCTGAATTGTAAAGAATATTTTTGCTGTTTTTATTTCATTTTACCTAACCTTTAAATAAAATTCCTAGGTTTTATTATAAAATTTCATCCCATTAAAGAAAGCAAAAACAATATTGTCCTTACAGGCAGATGAACTGATGGATATCCCTACTCAGTCCGTGTCTGAAGAGAAATACAAGGATGAACATGGACACATTGTTGTCAAGAAGGTTTAGTTTTACTTTTTATATATATATATATTTCTTTCAGAACAGTCCCAGACCTACTAAGGTTTTAAACATACATCTTGTGTGTACTTTTTACTTCATCTCCAGGTTACCCGTAGAATTATTCGTAAATGTGCCTCTACTGATGGTACAGAGTATGAACAGGAAGGAGCCGCCCAGGGCAGTATCAGTGCATCCAAAGGAGATGGATACTCCAAAGTGATCAAACGGACAGTGGTGAAGAGCGAAGGAGACCAGTCAGAGGTTTGTGTATGACAATTCATCCAGTATGCAGAAATGTAGCTTTACCCAGTTATTTTTTATTTTTACTCAATTGAAATTGTACCTCCAGTAGTTTTAATGCCCATATGGTTAACATTTACTGTTATTTTGTAACACTGTCATTTATTTTTGCTCAAGTTTATTGTTTATTAAATACGTGAATTGTTTTTCTACGCACCTCTGCATTTAGGTAACATTTACTGAATGTGAGGGTTCATCAAAGCAGGACAAAGCAGGCAGTAGGGTCAGTCGTGTTGAGAGGACAGTGGTGCTGGACGGAGAGAGGACCATGACACACCATGGTGACATGTCCTTAGCATCTGACCTACCCACTGCTCAGGATGATTTCCAACAGGTTAGATACATTTTTATTATTTCTTTTATTTTATATTATTTTATATTTTTTGTAAGTATCACTTTTTTATTTCTTGCTTCCATTTTCCTTTTCATACCACCAGGCACTAGGGTATATAAGTGGTTTTAAAGACACAGAGCTCCCTCGTGTGGTAGAGAGGGAGACTGTCAAAGAGGATGGTTCTTTGGTCAGGAGGTGTGGAGTCATTTTTTCAGTGGTGGTAGTTTGAGTGTGACTAATGTTTGATCTCTAACATCAAGATGTGGTCTACAGTGTTGCACATGCTTTAACGTGAGGTCTTCATTCTTTTCATCATTAAACACTTCAGTGATACAATAAAGACATTCACTTTTACCTTTTTAATATACTTACCACTTTCACATATAAACACAAAACAACAAATATATCACTTGAATTACCTTCTACAACCCTTGTTATGACTCACATTATACATTCTCTGCACATTATATAAAACTTGGAAAGGACACAGGCTGGAGTTAAGAAAGTGCATATGTAAGAAAAGTGTGTGTGTTGTTTTTTAATATTTGAAATTGTGTAACTCTTGGCTGGTCCCAATAATAGTCTGACATTAACCATCTTGACACTTTTGCTTGTGCTCGTTTGTCTTTGTAGTTGCAGTGGATAGTCTAGTTCTATTATATTTCTATAACAACACTGTTTAAAATTATAACCTGTGTATCTTCTTCCCTTCTGTCTGTATTTATCGGCCACAGGGCCGAAATGCGTAAAGGTCGTACTCTGAGACGCACAGTGGTGAAGGGAGCTGGTCAGAAAAAACAAAGAAAAGTCCTTCTGGAGCGAGAGGACAACCCCAGAAAAGGTTCAAAGTCATCTGACCTCAAACAGCATCTTCACCAGCTCTTTCACCACTACTATGAACAAAACCATGAAGACACTGATGAAGAGGAGGAGTAGACAAGTGCTTGAACCCACTTCCTGGTTCGGCCCTAAGCTTAAAGTTCCCCTTAAATCCTATGCATTAGCCCGATGCAATCCCAGAGTGTGCCCCTGCACCTCGAAGCTACCACAGTCTTCCCATTTAATCTCTATTGTGTTCGTTTGTGTTTCTTTTATTTATTTTGCCTTTATGTGACCAAAGAAAGTGTTTAGTTATTTTTCTGATTCTTTCCATGTTAGAAATTGCCGTGCTGTGGTAGAGGAACAAAATACCAAGGAATACTATTCACACATTCACACGCATAACATGCAGACCTCTTCTATTGAAAAGAACATTTTACCAACAGAATATTTCTAATGCTTGCACTGAAAGCTAATATGTCACAGCACACTGCCTCTCACTGCTACACTTAGAGTTTGTCCACATTATTTCAGATTCAGGTGGTCAAGATGTCACAAAGACCTCATCATTGCTCATATAAATTGCTGCTGCTGTGATTTGTGTAGGTTATGTGCTATCTGTCTTTAGAAATCCTATATTATCTATAATCTAGAAATGACAGACATCTGTAGTCTAGAATTAATAATCACTCATGTGAAGTAGAGCAGGCATGACTAATCAACATCTGTCATTATATTAGCCCTATACATCTGTAGACTGCCTCGAGTTCCCTTCTGTGATGTTTCACCATTCACCTCATGTCTATATTCTATATTTTTTTCAAGTATCAATCATGATTCATGTCGTATGAATGGTGTCAACTTAAAGGGTTTGTCTTGTATAAAATCTGTCTGTCTGTCCATGCATGTGTCAAGTACTGCAATGCTTCAAAAAGTGTTATTTTTATGTCAAATCTCATGTATTGCATTGAATGTAATGTTTATTTTATGATATTTTTTAAGTGCCATCATTGGATTATGTTTGGTAGAGCTTTATTTAAAGTTAGTTTGACACTGTGTTGTGAATGAGTGAGAGTGTGGCCACACTTGTTTCTGTCAGCAGAGTATAAAGGGACATATTATATTTACCACAATACGCATTGCCACTCCTGAATGTCAGAGAAAATACTCCATGCTTTTTGTGCACATGCTGAAGTATGGTTAGAGCAGGTTGAGAGCTTCAGTTTTGCCATTATTCACAGCTGTGAGCTAAGCTTTGTACTGTATGTATCTACTACATTTAATGTATTTTATTCACTCTCACTGTTTATTTTGTGACTTAGAGATATGTACAATGCAAACTAGTGGAAGTTCACTGTGATAGGTATGCTTTTATTTTGAGCATCCTTCTGTGATGACAGTTATATAATTAAATTATTGCATATGTATAAATATTTAGGGCATGAATTACTGTATCAAAATTCAAAAATAAAATGACTGCAGTGTGTCCATTGCTGAAAATAAAAGTCTTCAAATATAACCAGGTATGAGTTACTTTATGTTTAAAGTCATAATTATACATTTATAGGTAAATAAAAAGGCCTTTGCTGGTCAAGCTGCAGTTCTGCTGAAGACCACTAGATGTCACTATTTGGAGAGAAATACTAAACGTTAACTTCATTAGTAAAGGCAACTTCTACTACAAATGTGTCATCCAGCAGTTAACAGGTGCCATGTAGAGACAGAGACGATTGGGTTCATTCTTAATTTATTATCACATCTTTGAGTTGATTTTATTTACTTCTTAAACATGTTAAGCCATCCATTGCCACGCTGGCAACAGTACATACACCAGATAAGGAGTGGTGCATTGCATTGACATCATACATTTCATCAAAAGAAATCTTTATCATATTTTCCCCTTAAAAAAGAAAGAAAGACGAATCAATTTTGAAAAGCAAACAGCAAAGACAAAGACACTGTCCCGCAGCAGCAAGGTGACGTCGTATGGTCGTCCAGGAAGACTTCCCTCTGCTGCCTCAAAGAGTCTAGAGTGCCTTTAATTCATCATTACTCCACTGTCTCTGTACAACTGGCAACACACGGATGTGAAATAACACTGGAAATGACAAGAGGTAAGAACAGAAACCTTACATACACTCGTACAGTACAAACATTATGAAAACACGCTTGCTGTCTTCTAGTTTTCTTTATACAAAGTGTAATGGGTGCTTGAGCAACCATTTCTTCTTTCGATATGAGGGTTTGATTTTCGCACCATATGCTCACTGTGTTTTTACAGCTCCATGATATTGGCAGACATTAGAAACGTTTGGACTGATGCACAACATTAATAACATATGCAAACAAACTAGTCAGTGATCCACAAATCAAACAGAAGATATTATAGTTTCATCTTACTCACATTACCCCCATGCACTACACAATAGTCTTGAATTTTCATATATTACATATATGCTACATTCTCTTAATTCATATTTCACTGATAATAAAGGCAAACATATCTTAATGCAAAGTGTAAGCTGCTTTGCTTTTCTTCACATTTAAATTAGGCTAATATTAAAACCGGACAGTTCAAAACAGTATAACTTAGCTCATAGCAAACATAAATGTAGCTCATAAACTACGTAGATTGGATGTAAAGTTTCAATTTGTCTGACAGCGAGAATAGCAATTTCAATGTCTGTGTTTATTTTCATCAACAATCACAATGTAGGTATATACATCACCAGAAATATAGCAAGCTTGTTTTGAACATTCTGATCTTTCCAAGTGTTTTCTGTATTGTACACACATAAATACACATAAAAATACAGAACTAAGTTTTGGGAGTGGTTACACTAGAATACTTTAAACATGTCTATTTTTATATTTAAAAGGCAAAACACCTTAAAAAACAAAGAAATGTCAATATGCTCATCTCATAATGTCCAAATACAGTGTGCAGCCGACCGACGGAGGGGTCAGAATGAAGTCCATTACAGTAAATGTAGTGTTGTCCTGTGCATGGTCGTGTCCTTATAGAGGGGTCAGAGGTAAAAGAGCGCTCACTGGTCAGCTATTGGCTAGTGGATGGCCTCAGGCTGACATTTCATTAACTGGCAAAAAAAAAGAGGAAAAATCATGAAGTATACAGGCATGAAGAAAAGTGCATGATCATTCTATAACACACTGTTAAATGATCCAGTCCATTATCTGCCTCATTGTTTGTATGGTCAATTTTTGGTTAATATTAGATGTTAGAATATTTTCTGTCTTGTTATTTCACCAATATTTCCAATAAATGAATCAAGGTTTATTTATGCCTATTAATGAGACGAAATGATGACTGACAGTTGTTTTCTCTTACTGGGAGGGGATGCTCGGAGAACCAGAACGGTGAAAGTGAATATTCTGCCACTTTCCATCTCGACGGTGCCACACACGGGTCTCCTCAGACTGCATGGTGCGAGGCATGCCAGCACTGTCCATGTACTGGGTCAGACGAATATAGGCGATGCACGCTGCGTTCTCCCCAATTGAATGCACATGGGGGTTCAGAAGGATGGTGTGCACTGGCTTATTCCCTTTAGAGAGGGCTGCAAGACAAAGACAGTGAACAATAGTGATATTATTATTGTTAAAAACCACTGAAAGAATCACTGCTATGAGAAAAGAGTCCATATGTTGCTGCTGAATTGTGGACAGGCGTGAGTGCCAAGTGATTGAGGTTTCTGGGACATATCTGGTTGATCTGCTCTATTTTGATCCAGACTAAGGACATTCTTCCATTTTTAGCAGCCATTATTCATTAGAGATTTTTTTTTTTTTGCTCCAAGGGCACTGCACTATCCTGATAGAAAAAACAGCAAAAACAAGGATTGAGTTTTTATTGAATTGTGTTTTTAAAAGCCTTTTTATTTCTTCATAAATATAAAGTACTCAGAAACCGGTTAACCTTATCTGGGAATACCATCCATACCAACTAATAAAAATAGGTGAGTGAATCACTTTTAGCTTTAGACATCCTGGGCAATGAAAATGATTCACATGAAAGAAAGAAAATAATTCTCACATTCATTAGCTGTATGAGCAGAGATAAGCTAAATTCTGTATTATTATTATTATTATTATTATTGTTATTATTGTTATTATTATTATTATTATTTATTTATTTATTTATTTACTTACTAGACTGGGTAAAACACATGATCTACCAAACAAAATAAGAACTTACCATTCTCAAAGTAAAAGCGATGAAAGTCATGTCCTTCGACCAAGTTCCCCAGAGCTTCAGGCTCAAAGGAGGTCAAACCTGGATCACAAATCTTCCTGTACGTAATCACAGAACAAAAAAGAGAAAAGTCAAAAAACAAATCCGTAACTAACCATACACTGTTCAAAATAGAGGACAAAAACATACGCATAGGCCTCAAAATCTCCATTGTTGATGGATTCAATCAACTGCTCAGTGACTTTGATGATTTCTTGTTTACGGGCTGTAACACAAAACCACACAGAATCTTAACTTTTACACATTCACAATAAAGTGGTAGTTAATGGATTATTTCAGGCAAAAAGTAGGTCTCAATGCAGAAAACAAACTACCATCAACTCAAAACAGGTTCTAATCTACGAATTAGCGGGTTGAATTATTAGAAATGAAAGACCATCATTAGTAACTGGAACAATTATAGAGAATGCATTATTAAAGGTATAGTCTTTCATGACCAATAGTTTGTCAGACAATGAAATGCGTGATGAGACTTTATTTTCTAACAAAGCTCATAAGAAACAAAAAAGCACAGAATTTCTACAAAAGCAGTTTTAGTATATTGACATAATGTTGACAGTTACCTTTATTGTTATTGGTGCAAGCTGGGGGATATTAAAAGAATTACTTAATTTAGGCAAAACAAAGACATAAATGTAAAATATAAAACCAGAAGGGAAGTAGAAAACATATTGAACCTTTAGAAACACACGGGTTGATGTAGTTCACTTTCCTGAACAACAAAGGGCAGTTCTGTCAGTGTCTTGAGACTTACTCTGAACTGTGGAGGTAGGGGTCTGCCTGGACTCTGACATCTGTGAGGAGCCACTCTTAGAGCTCAAAAGGCCGCTCACTAAGCTGCCCAGACGCAGGGCTGCACAGGGGCGTGGGTGTGTGCCGATCATTCATATGGGGCGGGGATAATACACAAATCAGTATGTTGACAGTCAGATATATGTGTTTGCAAAGGCAACATGGGGATTGTTAAGAAGAATAAACAGGAATAATTGTGTAGGAGGAGAGAGATATATTAGGTAGTGTGGACTCATTTAAGGATCATTGATAGCTTATGGGGAGTGTAAAATAGGACTAACGTGTAATGTGTTGACTGAAGGACTTACATACCTTTCACATCCTCATCTTCTATGGTGGTGTTGGCACTTTCAATGGACTCCTTAAAAAACAACAAACACAAGATCAACACACACATGCATTATGAAGTACGCATACAGAACTATACCAGTCAAAAGATTGAACACGCTTAACCAGTTGAATGAGAACCTGAGAAATCTTTAAAATGGTAATATAACCTATAAATGGATACCCCACATTTATGATATGTGTATAATGACTGTGGCGTGAACATTTAACATCTTCTTCAAATTTGACCCAGTGACTAGTGAATATACCTTTAATTTTATAACGGTTAAATAAGGTCATTGTGGTCCCAAAGCCACAGATTTTTTATCCTTCTATACCTGGCCTCTTGTCAACATTATCTTGCTAACACAAAACAAATAAACCATGCCAGACCTGTACGAAAAGCGATCATAAATTATATAGCTAGAATACCTTGTTTCCATCCACTGGATTATGAATGACAGTTGTTTGTGGTTCCTTGAAAAAAAAAAAACAGAGTGGTCATTGAACGGCTAGAGGCTGGGTCTGCTCTAGATCATGTGTAGTTTTGCATCTTGTCTCTCATAAGCAGCTCCAGAGGCCTGCATTTGAATCGATCCTGATGACTGGCTCAGTGCTTCTAATCACTCAGCCAGATTACACCAGATTATAACATCATCAGTGTGTGTGTGCAGTGTACATGATGAACCACAAAGGAGGCTGCACAGAGAAAAGAGATGCCATGTGCCACATGCGTCATCAACACAGCACCAAATGGGGTAGCAGAGAGTTTGACATCATGCAAAGCGGCAGTGGTCATGTGACCTGACATCAGCAACGAGTCAGAGGCAGCATGCACAAGCCCATGAGAGGCATCCAGGTCACTTAATACAGTCGTCTAAACAGATCTAATCACTTACTATCTCCTGACACAGTTTTCATAAAAAATGTAACAATGGCTACAACATGGCGTATGATATGTAAGCGCTAATGCACAAAACACACGTGATTAGCACTACACAGGATTTGTAGAGGGGACGAGGGTTGAGGTAGAGGTTGCCCTATTCAACGTCTGTGGGTAAAAGCTTTTTGGTCCGGCCCATCATATATCAACATTGTATTTATATACATGTTCGACACATGCTAAGTCTATTAAATGAGCGCATAAAAAAGTACTAATACTTCAATATTACTGGTATGTGCTCAAGCTTGGGCATGCTGTGCAGGCACAAGAGCATTTACAATCTACTTCATTCAGGGATAGCCTCAGGTTTATGAACCCCAGTTTACTGCTGCCCAAAATATGTTTTCAAAATCAAAAGTAGTCCCATCAAACAAAAGGTGATGACTGAGACGCTGTGTGAAGGGTGAACCTGTACCTCCTCCACAGGGGGTGACGTGGGGAGGTTTGGTGTGGGTGAGGTACTGTGTTTTATACCAGTGCAGGGGCAGGGCCAGTGTCTTTAGGACTGGTCACTGTGTTGGCTTTGTTGTTGACCTGCAGGGGGCAGTGTAAAGGGGATATGACACACAAACGCACTTCAGTCACACACGCTTGTGTATAATCCCTTTTAACCAACCAATTATTATTAAAACATCAAGCAACAACCACATACTCTCAAATCAACAGCCTCCAATACAGCAGACAATAGTGGGGTAGTCTAGTGACTATATTTAAATAATGAACTGCTGTGTAACGGTTACTGTTTAAATGATCTGATATAAATAATGATCTCACACAGCTTTATGTAAAGAAAAACAATATAATTGAACACATAAAAGTTACCACCATTGTGTATGTGCAGGTACTCTCATAGATAAAGTTCAAACAAAAAGAAGTGATTATCAGAGCCTCAGAAAAACACATTTTGAGCTCAAGATTCAACACAAATCTAGATATACTATATACTATATATAACTCACAAAATAATATCGTTGAAGCACTGCTACACAATCAAGTGTGTTGTAAGAAATAACAACCATTACAAAATCGACTCTCCCTGAATGATAATATTAAGTGCACAATGCAAAATACTATAATAATTCAAAAGACTACTCAAGGCACCAAACGTACAAGAAACACAGCACTCGAGCTTTAAGCCACTCACCTTCACACCGTCCGGCTTCTTGTTCAGCAAACTCTTGGCTGCTGTGGGACAAAATAAAATGCAACACTTCAGTGTTGGAGTTAGCAGTGTTGAGCTATGCTCACATGCAGCAAGCGTCTCATCTCAATGTGCTCATCTTCCAGATCCAAATGCACAAGCTGCAGCAACCAAAATGCAATTGTCTATGCAATTGTACTAGTGTCGTTTACGAAAATTTAGGGAATTAATACAAAATACAATATATTTATATATATAAAAAATAAATTACTTTAGTACTAAATACTAAATACTAAACATGCACAAGTGTATAGAGGGTTTCTATCATGTATATAAAGCTAGTAGAGAAATAGAGAACTCATAATCAGTGATGCCACCCATTAAAAACAGTGACTCTGACTGACCAGATTAATGCATACATTTTTTTCATGGTACTCAAGAGTAGAGCAATAGTCAAGAACAGACGAGTTGTCAAGCCTGACCATTTGAACTGATTACATAGTCCACTATTCCACTTGAGTTTTTAGTGCATGCTTGGCCTAACATACTGTTTAGTATATCTCTTCAGTATTGCAAACATTTCAAACTACTACACATACTATGCTATACATGTATATAGGACCAGTGTATCTTCATGCATGTGTGATTGGCTGTTAGGAGCACAAGATAACCCAAACATTTCAACTTATTTCTTCATAGAAAGAATTAACCCTGTCATTCCCAAAAAGCTTACCTCATGTGGGTACCATTATCCAAACAAAAGAAGAAACAAATGACAAAGGAAGAAATTGATGAATGAAACAAGTCAAAAGTTTACAAATGCATTTGAGTAGAATGAGCTGAAGAAAAGCAGACTACAGTCACAACCAATACATGCAAAAAGTATGGCTTAATGAAGAAGTAAGAAAGTAACAGAGGGACAGAAGAGAAGATGTTCCATGGAGGAAAGTCTCTACTTCTCCAAGATAATAACTGCATGTACCAAACGCCACCTTTGTTGAAAAAAATCAGAAGTGCTTGGCCTCCAAACAGAAGCCAGAGATTAACATACCTGAGAAGTTTCTTGTGACCAGCAAAGTGGTCAATATGGCTCCCTGCGGTGACGTAAAAGAAGAAAGAGAATTGGCGATAAAAAGAAAAGAAACACACAGAACGAGTATGATTGAAGATACAGAAGGAGGATTTCTAAGAGAAATGTTTCTAGTGGTCACTATGCTGAAGGAAAAAACAATGCATAGTTCATCTCACCTTGAGTTTTCTCCTGGCATTGAATTTCTTTAGGCACTCCACCGTCTCCTGCCTGTGCATCATGGAAGCTACAGTGGACCGTTGCTGCAGGAAGATTTGGGAATTTTAACATTACATGAATGATTTTGTAACGCCTACTCCTTCTGTTGTGACACATACACATATCCATGGGTGTTTGAGGGCTTCTGCAGCAGTGATGCGTTTACTTGGGTTGATAGTTAGCATCTTGTTGATCAAATCTTTGGCCTCAGGAGTGACAGTGTCCCACTCGGGGGAGGGGAACTGTAAAAAAGGGAGACCTCTTGTTTGGAAAACTGCAATCTTATAGAAATAGATCATTGTTTTTTAATTATCTTATGCACTTACATCATATGCTCCTGCCTTGATTTGTTGATAAAGCCGGTGCTGATCTTCGTCCCAAAAAGGAGGATAACCCACCAGAAGAATGTATAAAATAACACCTGGAATGATAACACTATGCATTAGCTCACAACATTTAAAGCCATAGGCCTAGAGTTCTGTATTGGGCTATGTAATCTTTGTAAAAATTAATTAAAACATAAATGGATTACTATAGTCATTATACTTTACAGACCAGCACAGTTGTAGCTTTTCACAGAACAGTGAAAAAATCTATAATTATTACCACATGCCCACATGTCCACAGGTTTTCCATATGGATCCTTCCTCAGCACCTCTGGTGACAAGTAGCCTGGGGTCCCAGCGAAACCTGGGGGGAACATGGACGATGGGAGGAGAAATGGAATGGCAGGGGCGACTGGGTCAGCTGCTGCTCTGAATGATGCCCTATAGGTGGCCCCAAACTAATCATGGGAATCAAGTTGAAAAATGGATGGATGAATACTCACCAAACCATGCCTGCTGGTCCCCCTGCACCTCGATAGCCAGCCCAAAGTCAGCCAACTTGACCGCCGCCCCCTTCAGCTTACTGGCCAATAGAAGGTTCTCAGGCTGGGGGGGGCGGAGTCAAACAGGTTAGAGGTGATAGGTCACATACACAACATGCTGCCCACAGACAGAGATCTAAGGTCAGATTAGCCAAAACCAAATCCTAATTGAAACATTAGGGGTTTACATTTGCTAAACTGATCTCAATTCGGTGTCTGGGGCAGCGTTCTTTCTGCCGCACAAATGGCAGAGCAACAGATAAGTGCACGGGACCAAAACTCTCAACACAGTCACAAGGAGGTGTGAACTTATTCAGTCGCTCTCATGGATCCTGTGAGTATGAAATGCTATCATTATGGCTTTGTCCGAATCAGTTTAAATCCATGAGTGGGCACAAAGTGCACACTTCAGGGAAAAGGATAGAGGGTAACTGTGGCACAACACAAAGTGTGGGTGTTAAAACGAGTGATTCAGCCACATAAGAGTAACAACAAAACACACAGCACACAACGACAGTTTAGAGTATTCATAAATATGTGCAGGCCTGCAGTAAGCACACACACATGGACACAGGTGCAGAAAGGTCTTTGCTAACCTGAGGCCAGTTAGACAGCGTGCTATAATGAATTATTCATTTCCTAACATTTAGAGAGTCTAAACACAGACAACCTCTGAGCAGCCAGTCTATGGCAGACATATGACTCAAATGCATGCATTCAACAGCAAGAGTCTACATTAACACAAGGATGTTTGAAATCTACCAATGATATACGTCAATAAAGACCTGCATTAGAATATTCATGACCTTGGGAAATCTTTCACATCTCAACATGATTTTTACATAATTATGCAAATAATTATCATTCCGTCTCTGCTCTGTGTGATTGCTCCCATTCCTGTCAATGAAGGGCTGTGTCGCTTCTGCGCAGTCACACACTTAGAAGCACGTCAGCATGTTTGTCTTAATGGTTACAGGGGATATCTTAACCACTAATACTGTACATTAAAGGGTCCAAAATGCTTTTAAAGGCAAGGTCACATATCCACAGCTTTGAAGCCACACATTTCTCAGATAAATATAGGATGTACTGTATAACACACCAGTACAACTACAGCTCTTCTTACAAAACAACATTTGTGCCAGATTAAGGCCTGAAAAAGTAGTTTGACGATGTGTATTTGTTTGTTTGTATGATGGAAAAAGTAATGTACATACAGACAAATACAAAAGACAATTAAGATCTCAAGCATTAATTCACTAACAGCCACACATGATGTACGCGAGATGGTGGAAAACTCAAACACTATCTCAGTGTCACCGTGGACTGGAGACAGTGATGATTGTACAAACCTTCAGATCTCTGTGGACGATCCCATTAACATGGCAGTGATGGACACTCTCCAGGATCTGCTGTATGCAGTGGCTGAAGGCAGATGCAAAGAATAAAGAAATAAAGAAATGCCAAACATGAATGGAAAGTAGAAACAAGGGAAAGCTTTGTTAAAATGTATCTTTTTATGCATAATGTCTTCTAAAAAAAGATGATATTAGAACATGTGAATGTGTGCAGAAAACCCACTGCGCAGACAGGGCCAAGCCATAAAACAACTGTGACAAGAGAACGGGAACAAGCAGCCTCTCGGTGTGCATTTCTGTCTCTCTGGGGAGGCACTACTTCAACATAAAGCCAGCGATGTAAGGTAGATTAATATTGTGGCCTGTATGTCGTTAATCACCTTTATAAATAACTCCCGGAGATGCCTTTGTGACAAGCGGCTGTATCACACCTCTGAGACGACCATATGTGAAGCACACAAAAGTACGCACACTGTATATAGTCACAGGACAGAGATAGAGAACAGCCACAGTGTGAATGTGTGTGTTACCTGGCATCGGCCTCACTGTAGTACTCCCTGGCCACAATATCCTCAAAAAGTTCTCCTCCAGTCACTCTGAGGTCAGAAGATAGAAGAAGATAAGCAAACAGGGCATACGCTTCTTTCTCTAGTGAGCGAAATACAATGCACATACAATGACCATAAAGGACCACAATAAACTCATTGAAATACCAGGCTTTTTACAAATAGTCTAGTTAAATAAAGATACTCACAGATCAAACACCAAATAGTGGAAGCCTTCTTCTGATATGCTGTCATGGAGTCGTACTGCAGAGGAACAAAGTGGGTCGTTCATTCTTTAGTGTAAATAGCAAAGATGAAAAACACAAACGATATCTGAGCTTGAGTAGTTTTGGCCAATTTGTTTCTCCAGGCAGCAGCAGGATACGGACCAGATTAAGAGTGACATTTACGGACTTGACCTCGAAGACTGACTCTAACTTATGCTGGATTGGTTTGTTTTGCTGATTTACCATTTAACCTAAACAACAGAGTTCCTTTGGTTGAATGAGGGAGGAGATATTCAGCAGATAATTCTGTGTAACACTAAATCTATATAGGTAGGTTGTATAGCACACCTTTAGGAGTATAATGCGAAAATGACATATTATAGAAATGATATAAATTGTTGGTCTTCGACTGTAATGATGTGTGAGTATATTGTTTGAACATGGTGTCTTTATCTTTGGTAAAGAAGTGATTAATGGCAATATTGACAGAGCAAAGAGGCTGTGTAAGGAACAAAGGAATAGAGCAGTTTTCTTCAAGGAATAATGAGGACACATCTGTACGTATAGGGTCAGTGTCTTTCTGCTGACTCAGCTGGTAGAGCACATAGATATATCATCATTAGACTGCACACACACATTCACGTGCTTTCTCTCGCACGGCCTCATAACTGTGTCGGGAAGATGAATCGCCCCGAACCTGAGATATTTCTGTTTGTGTGTTTTTTTCTCACCAATGTTGGGGTGCTTCAACAAGCGGCAGATTCTCGCCTCTCTCTCCAGCTTCTGATGATCTGAAAGACAAAGAGCGAAGAAGACAAAACCTGACAGTCATTTTATTGCGTTTTATTATTCTCTGTCATGACTGGCTTGATGAATCACCCAACATAAAGAGAGCTGCAAACCAGTTTTGACTCAGCTGATAACACAGAGTTTGGGCTGCCTCTGTCAGTTTAAGAGTTATGTGTGTGTGTGTATGTGTGTGTGTGTGTGTGTGTGTGTGTGTGTGTGTGTGTTTGTGCCGGCCTACTGTCAACCTTATCCCATATGAAACACTTGACCGGAGTAATGTGACCTGATATGTGCATGCAAGGCAACAGAGAACAATAAACAAGGGACTGGATAGCTCTTGTTTACTGGGCAATGCTAATAATAGATAGCATTTAGCATGGATTTATCTCCTTATCTTAGGAAGTCTAATCTATAATTTACTGCATTTGTTCATATTTTTCCGCTTATTGCCATTAGAGGTCTCAAGTGACTGGAGTCTATCCCAGCAACTATGGGTCTTAGGCGGGGTAAACTCCAGACAATGGCTGGTTAGTCGCCAGGCTAACACACACAATCATAATCATACATGCACAACATGCCAATATGAAACCCAAGGCAAACATTTGGCTCTTTGTAACCTAACCTAAAATAACCACTCACTCAATGATAAAAGACAACATATAAATCATTAACTAGTTACTGCACTTCAAAAATTCACTGATTTAACCAATAAAAACCCCATATGCAACACTTCTCCTTTTAAATAATGGACAGTTTTGTGGCTTCATCCTTCCTGTTTTGGGGTTTGATATCACATCCTAAAAATGATTGGGAAATATTGCCTCAAACCAGGAGAATTGTAGGGGAATTACACTCTTTATTGGTAGAATATGTAAAGTCCATAACAGTGGACAGGTCAATATAGTCATGTGTCATAGCCCCATCAAAAAGTACCAAATGTTCACACAATATGATCTGTAACCACAGGGCAGTCATGTTAGTGAGTGAAGCAACTCACTGCTGAGGTGTTATGTGATATGTGTCAAACTTCAGCAGATCTTAACAAACAAATCACTTTTTATTAAAGGTTGGTCATGTTTGTACAGGATTTGTCACAGGATTCTTTCAACCTTAGTTTTTATTATTTCACTTTCTCTCTTGGTCTCTCCTCCACAGGTAGTCCACCTCGCTGCCGACTGGACATCTGTTGTCTAGCAACTCCTGCACCAATCAGAGCGGCAGGCTTCTTCTCTCCTCTGCAGTGGAACCAGCCTTGCATGCAAATGGCCGACGCTAAGAGTTCACACACAACTATCCAAACTCTACGAACTCCAGGAAATCAGGTATCAGGTTGAGTAGGGTCACACAAGCCCCAAAGACATGTTTTTTTCCCATAACTGAAGACTTTACCAAAGGAAAAGAAGCTAAATTGTAAAAAAAAAAAAAAAAACCTAATAATAATAATAATAATAATAATAATAATAATAATAATAATAATAATAATAATAATAATAATAATAAACATGTATATTTCTTTATATACGCTTGAACAGTAGGCATCATCATTTATAATGTTAAAATAATGTGTAAATGCTAATCTACGCCGTTTATTCATGCTAAAGATAGAGGAGAAATCGATTCTGTGTCACTTCCACTTCCCTGGGTACTGGTGACAAAACTTGATTCACATTGCTGCGGGATATTATGCTGTACAAAAGTCAACCATGTCAGTAACTTTTCTTATGTGGTTTGCATCTGCTCAGCTGTTTCAGCAATAACAGAGCTGTATTTGTAAGCTCTTCTATTCATCTGATTCATTGGGGGGGTCTTTTTATGGCCTAAAAAAATCACATTTTACACTTTTCCCGTGAAAAAAAACCCGAGTGCTGCAGCTGCCTGATTCTCACAAACTCCCGGACGGCCAACAATGAGGTGTGAGTAGCTGACAGAAATGCTTTACAATCTCTTACTGTAGCTGTGTGCAGGCAAAATGTGCAGTTTGTGTGTGTAGATTTTAAATCATTTGTGCCATTGACACTGGGGGTACTTTTGCTAACGCTATTAAAACTGACAGCAGCATTTTTGCCATAATGTGTAGCAACATAATTATACAGACAAAAACCATATGTCAGCTATTATCATTCAGGCTAGCTTCACTTGGTCTATAGGCTGGAAGCCAAAGTGCTGGTCTGGGTGTCACTGCATTGCACACATATAGAAACAGTAAACAACTTGCCACAGGCAGAGCAGGTCAGGTACGCTGACAGCTGCTTGGCCATCCCTCTAAAACATTGACCTTGTGCATTTGTCACATCATAAACCTTGTCAGCAGTTATTTGGTGAAAGACCAAAACATGAGCAGACTGGTTCAGGATGATGAAAAGACACTAGTAGGGCTGCATGATTTTGACCCCAAAAAATCTAATTGCAATTTTTATAACAGATAATGCAATTAGATTTACGTATTTAGTTCATAGAGCACATTTTAAACCTGTCTGGAAGTACTAACATTTGAAAGAAGACTAACATATTAACTGTGAACCTTCCACAAGAATCACATGACTTTCAGAACGTGTTGTAGAGGTTAGACCTTCATGGTAAGTAGGGTTTATTTTGGGTGTTTTTTTACATATATTTTGTTTTGTGCAGAGGATATTATATTGAATTAAAAAATAGCAGTCTTTCCGAACTACTAATTGCGACCATTAAAATTGTGATTTTGTTTTGATTTTGAGTAATTGTAACTCAAATAGAGACAATCAAGGTCAGCAAAGTCCAAACTGTTCAGAAGGCATCAAAGGTCTGGTTCTAGAAAGGTCTACTTAATAATGTGGCCAGTGGGTGTATCTTGCTAACAAACAAGTATAGTATTTAGACGCTTCCAGGTCTCACATGAGCTCTTGTTAAATGACCCCTCTCTTCAAATCAAACATTATTATAAATCCATGTGGGAAGACCCTTGAACCACTTGGTCTCGCCTGTGCCTCTGCTCACTGCCGCTTTTTCAGACAGTTTGTGGAGTGTCGCGTCTACAACCGCACTGCAGCACAGTCTAGCTTTCTATGTGTGTGTGTAGGAGAGTGTGTTTGACTTCCTGTAAATGTAACACTATTAGATTTGGAGTTAGATAATAGAAAGCAAAGCAAGACAGACAATGGCAGATGATGGGTAGAAGAAGATGCCTGGAGTCAAATGCATAGACAAACAGACTGTTATAAGAGCCTCACAGTAAATGTTGTCTTTGTGAATACACTCTAATTGACCAATTTTATGGTGGATATCTGATAACTGCATGGCCTCATGTTTCATCCTTCCAGACAGTGTTTGTCCAATTAAATATACTGTAGATAAGAGCCACGGTCCAGCTCAGTTCTGTTATGGACAAATTGTTGCTGGTTGGTTAACTCTTTGGCTACACAGGAAGTAAATACATATCTGTACAGTACATTATCAATAATACAGTTCTTGTTTGTCCATGATTTCACGTCGTCCATCCATTTCTTTCACACTAAGACTACATCCATCAGTCTTCTCTTTGGTCTTCCTCTAGGCCCTCTGACCACCAACTAACCCCAGTGTCCTCTGTACGTATTGAAAAAATCTCAATCTGGCCTCTCTGACTATCTACAAAACATCTAACATCCAACCCAAGGATGTACGCATTCCTGATCCGATCCATCCCTGTCATGAACAAACAAGAGAACTTCACAACTGTGCAAAACACGTCTTTACTTCATTGTATTTTAAGATAATGTGCATCTGTATCACAGTCTGGATCCAGCTATTTCTCTTGATTTTTTTTATGTCATTACAAAATTAGTACTACAAATATTCTTGCTTATCCCACAGTTCAGTACAGTTTCAAAACCAATGTAGATTCATCGCAGTCAACCCTGCATAAAAAGTACAGAAACTCACAGGATGACTCACAGTTCTAAAAATGAAAGTCAAGAGCGTAGGTTTGATTTGCATGGTGGTAGAAGCCAAAAATATTGCCTATATATAACTATTTAACAATGAGTTGTCAAAAGCTCACAGTAACTGCTGATTGTATTTTTTATGTTACATTTAACATTCAACACACAGAAACAGTGTGACATTATGATGTGCTACTATGAGTCTACTGCTATTCTGTTACATGCATAATTCAACATTACCATTGTGTGTGAATAGAGGCAACACTACGGACTATGTTTGTGCTGATCCATTTTAATTAGGGATTTTAATTAAAACAATGCAGTAAGATGAGCACAATATCTTCATGTGAACACGAGCTAATGCATTTCCCAAATATGATCCTATTCAACTCTGCTGCACAATAGGACCGAGCCAAATCACCGTCACCCTCCGCTGGTTCGCAATAGAGGAGGAATTATAACACGGATAACTCCTTTGCCTTCTCTTCACACGAGAAACAAAAGGTGCCGGTGTCACCGATAAATGATATTGTTCAATGTATCATAATTTATTGTCATTTAATTCTTTAGCTTATGCTTAGCCACATGCATTACAGGTCATGTGAGTTTATCCCAGCAACTATGGGCCTTAGTCGTGGTATACTCTCATTCACAGGGCTGGCACAGAGACCTACACGACAACCATTTACTCTCATGCATTCACTGAGGGTAATTTAGATTCACCAATCCTCCTAACAAAAAGCATGTTTTTGGACAATGGAAGGAAGCCAGCGGATGAGGAAAGAAACCACGGCAACACTCGGGGGACATGCAATCTTGATCTAAAATCACTCCTTGTATAAAGCAGGTTTGCCTTGAGGATAAAATCACTTCAAACCAAAATGTTGGCTATTTTCTAAAGATAGAAATTCCCTTTGAGTCAGTGTGGGACACTCTGACATTGATTTACTAGGGGTAATTTTGACTGACCAATCTTCCTAAGAAAAAGCATGTCTTTGGAGAATGCGAGGAAGCCAGAGTACCTGTAAACCCTCATAATCACATGCAAGGACATGTAATTTTGAACTATAAAACTGACCTGAGCTCATTTATAAAGTTGAGCTCATGACCAACTGACTCACCATTGTGTACCAAGATCTTTAGTATATTACCTTTACTATTGTTATTACAGAGTCCTTTAATCTGTCAAGCAGTGCATGGCATGTGGGAGGAGATTCAGTACCACACGGGCAACGTTCACCAAGCAAAACTATTGGGTGCAAAATGTCTAACATACATTCAGGCTAACCTTTTAAAAACCCACTGTCTGAGCAATACTACAAGACCTTAACAACATTCAGTAGATTGTAAAATGATTGAATATATGAGACCGAATGCAAGGTAAGAGGACTCAAGACAAAAGGCAAAGAAAAACAAATCCACTGAGAAAAAGATGTTCCAGTGTGCAATTAAGAATGCCCTCGCTTTCAGAGGAGTCCATTAACCTTATTAGTAATAGTGTTTGGCTTTTTCTAGGCTGGATCATCAGTGGCTCTGTGTAGAAATTCATTGAAAGGACTACAGTTAGAGCACATTGACATTTCTGATCCACTGTCAATGGGGGGCATAGGTTTTCTATGTATTGTCAGTAATAATCTGCTGTATATGTAATTGTCTAGTTGAATTTTCAGAAATGTATTTTGTGTATGATCAATTTAAAATGTAAGGAAATCAGCTCTTGTATAAAGCAGGTTTGCCTTGAGGATAAAACCACCTCAAACCAAAATGCTGGCTATTTTCTAAAGATAGGAATTCTCTTCAAGTCAGTGTGAGACACCGAGAGTGACGCAAGCACTTATTTTTAGCGCTCAAGCACCCAGTGAGTCATGTGACCTGCCTTTTACCTTCAGATGCCACCCTCCAATCTCCCCGCGTTCTCCCCAGTTACCACACAGGACCAAAAAAACACAATTTTTATGTCAGTTTTTCTGTTGCAATATATAATAATCCCGTGAACGAGATGTGAACATAAAGAGGGCTGTGATCAAAAACATGAGGCAGAGGTTTTTCTTGTGGTACAGAGTGTCCTATTACTAATTACGGCTGTGTATGGCCCAAAATCTGGCAAAACAAAACATCTCGATAAATGTATAAGCACCATGATACAATATATAATAATATATATCACAATAATAAAAACGGCAATATATTGCAATTTATATTTTCTAGCGACACCTACTGTTCTCTGTTTGGATTAAGCTGTGGACTGAGAAACCAAGTGAAACGTTAGGTAGGACTTAAAAAGTACCCCCTGCCAATTGTAATGTATATGCTCGATGTTACGTTAGCTTAATATTGAAATTAAAACAGATACGTAATGGAGCACCAACATATATACTGTAGTAAAACAGTGGGTCTTATATTTTGTTAATTGTTTGAGTTCTTTGAACATCACAGTGACTATTCTAGAAGTAAAGCAAAAATACTGATTAACAGAGAAATGTGGTTTATGGAATTTTATTGGGAAAATAATCAACAGACGGCATTTGAATGTTAGGAATATGCAAATAATTCATTAATAAATAACAGAAGACACTACACCATGTTCGCCTTGAGCCCCCAAACCACTAAATCCGCCACTGCTGTTAGAACAAACCAAAGGCGATCACATGGTTACAAACAAGGGCACGTTGGGATGGCAGCAGCACACAGCACACTACAGGCAAATGAAAAGTGACGTGAGATGGCAGACGGACAGTGACATAGAAGAAGAGAGAACACATGTATTCAGGGACGTGTTGACCAAATCTACATCTCTATCCTTAGGTGCTATAAATACTGCACAACATATCTCATATTCATTGTTTTGGCAATATTGGCAAGTCAATATCCATATCACACCAATAATATGGTCTTCCATCTGGCAGAAATAACTCACACTCAGATAATTGTCCAATCTAATGTTATTGTCCGACCCAAAAATAATAGCTACGGTAGGGGTGGGCAATATGGTAACGATATAATATAACGATTTCTTTCTTAAAACCTTTATAACGACAAATTCAATGAATATCTAATCCAATGTTCCTCAAAATATTTCAAAGATTTATTACATTTTTTTTAATATGAACACTGGCATTGTTACAGTAAAAATGGCGGTGAAGCCCCAGCATAAATACGATACGATACAGATCTTCATAACTCAGCCCTGTTTTTGTCTGTTTCTAATATTGTCCCGCCCTCCTGGTCTCACTTTTATACACTGACTCATCTACGGCTCGTAATGAAGTGCTGTATTAATCAGGATTCCCATAGACCCCTGACACACATCACTACAATCTGTGTGCATTCCTTCCACCAATCCCACTATAAACCTCTTGAAATGATACATGCGCGCGCACAAAGACCACATATGGGGACGTTGGGGAAGGTCATGATCCTGTCAGAGAGAAGCAAATCAAACTTGCAATACCAGGGCTTATCACAGAAAGAGGGTAAGACCATATCTGACACGCCCACATGTATGTAAACCTTCATGTACGCACACAGAGAGATGAGAGAGAGAAGAGAAAGTGTGTACTCCCAAACAAGCATGCATATGTGATGCATAAGCCCCGGTGGTATTTTTGGAAAATCTGTCCCAGCATGCAAGTGGTGAGACACCGATCCGACTGCCAAGGTGTCTATTACCAACACGGTGCCCAGCAGACAGGAGGGTCAACACAAGAGCCACAAGGATGAGAAAGGGGAAAGTGCCTGTGAAGGATGGGTTTAGGTTGAAAGCAAATGGCGTAAAAAGAATGAGACACACAAAGAGGGCAATAGAGGTCAGGGCTGAAACTTATATGTAGTGATGCACAGATATGTCGACTCAACGTCGGTATCGGCCTCTACAGATGACTGATGTTAATCTGTTGATCGTAAAGGATCATTTCTAATATTTAGGGTATAAGACAGTTTGAGAGACAAAATGTAGTAAAAATATTAATGAATACATTTAAAGCAGTTATGTATATGTAGATTTCTTACGTTTGAAGAAACATAATCTACTAAAACATGTTTACAAAAAAATCGGTATCGAAATCGGTATCGGCCAAATTGGTAATTGAAATATCAGTATCGGCCAAACATTTTTATATTGGTGCTTACCTAGTTATATGCAGTTTGTGCTACAGAACAGATATGTTAATTATAATTTTGTTTTTTTAGATATACAGTACAGACCAAAAGTTTGGACACACTTCATTCATTCAATAAGTTTTCTTTATTTTCATGAAAAGGCAAAAAATCCCACTTGACAGGGCACACCTGTGAAGTGAAGACCATTTCAGGTGACTACCTCTTGAAGCTCATCAAGAGAATGCAGAGTGTGTGCAAAGCAGTAATCAGAGCAAAAGGTGCTACTTTGGAGAAACTAGAATTTAAGGCGTATTTTCAGTTTTTTGACACTTTTTTGTTAAGTACATATTTCCACATGTGTTAATTCATAGTTTTGATGCCTTCAGTGTGAATCTACAATGTCAATAGTCATGAA
>JAVQKC010170992.1:0-15863 GCA_036025475.1 Philypnodon macrostomus
TGTATTGTTCGGGACGTATCTCATGTTCCGTGGTGCCCCACATAAGTCTTAGACTTAATTTCTTATACGATCAAGTTAATAAACATACACATAACATCACGTGTTTGCACGCTACAGAGCCTACCTGCAAAAGCTGTGCTGCAGTTGGACGAGACTCTGGGTTTCGATCTAAAGACCTTTTCAGAAAGTCTTTGAACTCTGGTGACCTATGAGGAAGAAGAAAAACACAACAATGATCCAAAACAAACAGAGAATGTGAACGCAAAATTAACATATACGAGATGCTTTAGATACTTTAGCAATACACTCACCGGCCACTTTATTAGGTTATCTATTTAAGTACTTGTGGGCTCACACTGCATCAAGCATCAATAAAGCTAAAAATCAAAAATGCTTCTGCTTCTTATGCTGTATGTTGTCTGTAGAGGTCAGGGGAGGGACTAAAGTAAAACTCGATTACTAATGGTCAAAGTCGTATCCCACAAATTCTGATTTGATGCTGTAGAGGCAAGTGGAGGGTCTAAATTAAATCATTAATTATTACAGATTACCTACTCTACGTCATAGAACAGGGTCAGATACAGCTTTTAAAGTTCAAGGCAAGCATCAGAATGGACAACAATGATATTCAAGTGACTTAATACGGTAAGAACATCTCAGAACAGACACTAAAGGTGAGCTACAGCAGTACCTAATGAAGTAACCAAATAGTCTATAACAGTCAGGGAGTTATTTTGAATGATATACCAAAAGCGGTAGGAACTAGTTCACAATCATATTCCCCCACATATTTCCATCCATAGTCCTCACCATTTGTGTGGCTGCTCCAGAGTGGGTGGCTCTGACTTGACGATCTTCAGCAGGACTCTCATTGGGTTGAGTTCATGGTGCGGAGGTTCAATCTGGGCCAGTTCAATCAGTGTTATGCCCAAAGACCAGATGTCAGCTTTGTAGTCGTATGGGGAGTCCTTGATAGTCTCACACATGACCACCTCCGGCGCCATCCTGGGACATGAACAACAGTAGGTACACAGTGGAAAGCCATTTCCAAGCCCTTAGGTTTGTGTATCATTAAGTAAATGGTACAAATAGAGTATTGATGGCAGCCAGCCATGTCAACAAACAGGACCATAGAAAGAGAATTAATATTAAAGGTAACATAGAAGATAAAGTGTGGTATTGAAAAGATCTTCCCATTAACAATGTTTACAGGTCATTTCAGTGTGTCTCTCCTGGTTTATATTTTTACTATAAAATATATATATATTTTTGTATGCCTTTTTTTTTATGTTTTTATTTTTTATTTTATTTTATGCAGAACAGACTCTGTAAATTTTACTCAATTATTTTTTTTTTATTCATAAAAAAATAAAATAATCAAATCTACATTTCAATTGTATATTCAACCCAACTCCATGTGACCCACTTTTGCAGCCTGATCCACCAATTGAAAATCCCTAATTCAGTAACAACAGGCTAAAAATCTCCATGTCCAAATGAGTTGTATTGATCAGTCATCAGGTAACCCCCAGGATGCACACCTTGGTCTGTGTTTGCACAAGCCAAAGTGTGCTGCCAGCTTTCATATTGTAGGCCATAACCGATACCATTTAGAGAATTATTTCTATTGCTCCACTATGGACTTTTGACTTTGTATTGTGCAACATTGCTCACCATGTATTCATTGAGAAGGGAGGGTATCCCTGATGAGTGATAAACTGCTCAGGTCAACAGTTAACAAGGATTGATTCACATGTGTTTAATAACCCTAACCCTAACCCCACATCAAGGGTGAAATTATGATGGATCTTTATAATACAGTATTTAGCCATAGTGCATGTGTTACTCACCAATATGGTGTCCCGATGAAGGTATCTCTTCTTTGCAATGTCTTGGTGTTCTTTGCAGAAACTCCAAAATCAGCTGTTAAAATATATGTATATATATATACAAAAAAGAAGAAGTTATCACATCAATATTTTGTGATATATTGTGAATGCAGCCTGCAAACAAGCTTCTTTTAACAAACCAATGCTATGTATGTTTCCTACAACTAGATTATTTATTGTTATTTACTTAACATTTAGTGAATTTGAGTGAAAATCCATTTTTAGTCACCAAATTGTCAAAAAAAACAATGACGAGAATTTTTGTTTATTTTTTTAATGTTATCGTCATTGTTGCTGTGACTGTGTGACCCTGGACGAAACGTTATTGCTGCAGTAATAACCAGGATTCTGAGTAAAAAATCAAAAAATATAATCAACCTCCCTCTGATCTAACATTAAAAAGATTGTATAACTACTTTAATCTTTATTTAAGGGACAATGTACGGGGACATTAAGCTCATAGAGACAGCGATACACTGCACCAGATTATAGCTAGATAGCTTCCATCTGTAGTCCCTGGTTACATGGAATACATTAACAGTGTACATTCAATTATAATGACTCTATTGAAAAAAAACAACTATTCTCTAAACTTCTCAAACATTCATCCCCACTTATACATTCACAGTTCATCACAATCAAGACTACATAACATTACTTTTCAGGTTCTGTTTTAACTGATTCTAGCGGTGTTTTTTCATAGTTTGGCAGAAGACCCAGATTCTATTCCAGTGGCAGCAGCCCAAGTACTTCAATTACAGCCTAAATCTATAACAGGAAGCTAAGTGGATGCCCTGGTTTCCAAATACTCAAACATGTCATTTAGACACAGTCACAGTTTGAACTTCAGAAACAAGACTGCATTCTCTTATCAAGTGATGTCATGGTAGAGGAGGAAATGCAGGGTAGAGGAGGTACAGACTGTTAATTAAATTGTGTTAAAATGACAAGGAACTATCTGATAACAGACCAGTCATTGGCGTTGAAACAGATAACGTGGGCCTATTTTGTTGTTGCACATTTTGATGTCATTAATGTTGACATACAGTTCATGCTGCACAATAACAATTGGTGTGGTCCGTAATGTGTTGACCACATTGTACTGAGCTGACCTGAATTTACACACTGTTGCCCTGTTTGAATAAATCTACTGTATATAGTTTGAGATTACATCAATCACTGGCGTCATGAAGAGAGAGCAGCTTACTTGGTTTGATAATGAATGAATGTTAGAAGAATTTTTGATTTCAATGATTTCAAATGTTAAAAATATATGCGACTAATTATCAGAAAACAGTCCTTCCCTGGTTTGTAGCAATATGCCATTTACATTACGTTGAATGGATAAAGTAAAAATGAAAACAGAATTTGCTTAGACTACATATTACGCTCTCAAATTCCATTATTCTGTTCTGACTTGAGCAATGCAGCACCAAAGACTTCATAAATTGAAGACACTTTTTACCAAATTGATTTGTTAGATTATAACATTTGTCCAAAAGATACTTCATTACACAATTTATTATTCATTTCAAATGTTACTGTATATTATTGAAGCCTAATTCATTTTATTTGATAGTTTCTGATTATATTACGCACACTACATTAATTCAACATCATGTAGTCCAAATGCTTGAACACAGTGCTGCAGATGTGGATGTTTCAAAAATCCAATAAACAGAAATATGTACCCAGAATGCATTTTCCCACATAATTTAGAATTATGGTCCTCCTCGCAGCCCAGCAGGAGAGACAAAAGGGTGTGTGTCTTTGTGTGAGAAGCGTTGAAGTGGACTCCAGAGATAACCTGGAATGTGCACTGGGAATATTTGGGAATATGGTTTATGTAAGGATCAGTTTGGATAATGGTGTGTGAAAGGCGATAGGAGAGATCACTTCTAGAAATATTGTGAGTAGCAATATTATGAGTAAAAATACACGATTTCTGTTTTCTTTGACGGCATTGTGGAGAACCCCAGTGGAGAAGGGAACAGATGATTATGCCTTTTCATGCGTCAATATGCAGGATTTAGTAGGTTTGGAATTAAATATGATTTATATTCAAGCAAAAGATTACAAATGGAGCTGCAATTATCGCAATATCCATATCGCAAGAATCTGCAATATATCACTATAATGACATGATCTTAAACCTGTCAGCATTTTCCATTGGAGCTATCGAATATTACATGTTTTTCCCATAATGCACAGCCCTAGTTACAACACACAAAACTAGCTCTGAATATGCTGCATACAAATAGCATCTCTTTAAAAAGGTGTAGTCTGTTAATGTCCAAAAATGTATTGAAATAAAAATACAAAATGCTTAAAATTGACTATCTGACCCTGTTCTATGATGCTAAAGTCGGTTGTCTGTAGTCTGTAGAGTCCAGGGGCAGGACAAAAGTCTGACCAGTGTGTCCCTCAATAAACGATTGTTAGTTTTTTGCACATATTACCTAGTCAAGTCCTTTTTTGCCAATCCTTACCCAGTTTAATGTCTCCGTCTAGCATGAGAAGGATGTTGCCAGCCTTCAGGTCTCTGTGGATGATCTTTATTGAGTGGAGATAATCCAGAGCTTCAAGCATTTGACGACAGACCACTTTAATCTGAGGTTCTGTGAGACCACGGTCCAACTCTGAAAAAGACGACATATATTAAAATGAACATGTGCAACTTGATCTCTAAAAACATACATATTGTGATGTGCACACCTTGCACATTCACTATTAGTCTGTATACAAACATTAAGCGTGTAAAACTGTCATGATTAGCATCTCAGATAAGAGTTGCCCGATAACTAATCCAAGATCAGAAAAGCACTCATAGACCATGATCCAGCCCAGCCCTGCAGACTTTACTCTGCTGAGCCCGTGTTTGGTTAGCTGCAGTGGGGGCACAGACAGTTATGAAGAAGTGGATTACTCAGTCAAAACACACCAGGGGGATTTCCCACACTCCAGCACTTTTCAGGACATTTTTAACTACTTCATCCAAGGACAAAGTTATACTGCAAACCTATGGAGTTTCAAAGGAGAGCTAATATGCTAACTAGCTTTCTATCAGGTTATAATGTTATTTAACAGTGCCTCGGCATACAATCCAGTATGCCGAGGCGCTGACCTTCTCAAAAGCTGAAAAACTCGGGTTCACTAGTCTATGTAATGGGTAAAAAGACAATACCACAAGCTTCTACTTTTCATTGTTGTCATTTGTATTAGTAAAGTGGGTGTGGTCAGCAGGGGGAAAGAGGACCTTAAACAGACACACACATTCAGCAGCACCCAAAAAGAACATTTTGTATTCAAATATTGAAATTGAAAAAAAAAAATGCACAATTCATCCAAGGCCAAATATCAATGCAATACTGAACACCTACAGAGTGATACACAATGCTGCTGTGAAACCAAAAATAAAAACACAAGCCATTGTTTAGAAGTGTATCAATGGCCTTCAATCATTGTCATTTACTATTCACTTGCTTAAAGCTGATCTGGAGAGGGAGGAACCTGAGCTGTACACAGAGGAGAGCTTTAGACAAATGGAATTCAATGCAGGAGGCAGAGAAACATACCCAGCATCGTGGCATCTACTGCTCCTCCAGGGCAGAACTCGATCATGATCTGAGAAAACAAAAGAGAAGAGGATATGAGCCAACAGCGAACAATGAACTTGAGTCTTTAACAATGTATTAGGAAGCATTCTAGTTAGTACATTTACATGAATCAATGTATTTAAGTCAATCAAAGTCTCCAATCGTTTTTAACTGGTGAAGATCTGGTGTAGAATTACACTGTGGGTCAATTGTGTTGAATGTTTGAATTGTGTTAAATGCCTTTATGAGATTTAGATCTGTTTAGTCCTGACTTTGCTGGTTTAGTCCTGGTGTAGTTTTGATTCAATCCCGTGTTTAGGCTTGTTTTCACAGGTACTTATCCAATCATTTTCTGATGGGATGCTTGGATGAAAAGCTTTAAAACCATTTGCACTACAAAAGATGTTTTATGAGAAAATGCAGTATTTTTATTCAGCTGACAGAGAAACAGGACATTAAGCTGCTTGGTATGACTATTACATAAATGCATATACACTCACTGCCCACTTTATTAGATACACAAGTTCACATTCTTGCAATATTGCATACGCCAATCACAGAAGCTCAGTGCATTTGAGATACTGCAGACAAAACCTGCTAAAGTTTACCCCAGTGACTGGGCAATAAAAGATTATATCGTGATATGGCGTCATGGCAATCTGCTATCTGTAACAATGCCAGTGTTATTATTTATTTTGAAGATGAACATTGGATTGGTAATTGTATTTGTCAACACCAATAGTATTGGTGTCAAGAAGAAGTCAATCAAAATCTAAATTTTGCCAAAAAAATAATTGCGATATGACCATAATTATATTAACACGGTGCATTAAAAACACTACTGCCCACAAAAAGAGAGCAAAAATTTCATAAACTGAAATAAACGCACTCTCTCTGTCCTATGCCAATTCCTATAATAATCCTAAATGACCCCAGTGACGTGGACAGCTGGAGTGAGACGAAGTGTGTAATAAACTGTCAGTTCTGTGAATGAGCACACTTCCTTCTGCCCACAGCCAAGACATAATGAGGGCTGGACACAGAAAACCCAGATGAGACTTGCCAAGTGAAAATGACCACTGCATACAGGCCCTAAATGGTGCAGAGTTAGCCAGCTGCTACTCGGAGACTTCATTTCATATCCTTACATAGCCAGCCCTCTGATGCTAAGGGCTAGGCTTGGAAAGATTCTTGAAATATATTTGATGACAGTATTTCAAACCAGGATATTATACTATGTCTCGCTTATAGCCTTACATTTATCCTATACTTTATGAATAGTGTCCTCAAAGCATGAAATATTATGTCACGTGTTACATAATCTAGGAGTTAGCTCAGGGGTGTAGAGTTTCAGGGCTGTCAAAAATCCAAAAATTGAACATGTCAGGGAGGAATATGGTATGCATGCCTTCACAAAAGACAGAAGAACACTATTAAGAGATATGGACACCAGATACAAACATGTCAATCAAAGCTAGGGATTCAACTATTACTGTCAAATGACGTGACGCCTCATATTCTCAGCGTGTGGCCATTATGTATGACGTGAATTACATTCTTCAATAAGATGTATCCTCAGTCACCATTTTCAATTCTTGTTGATACATATGACAGATGATGGTACTGCAGTCTTACAAAATTGGCCAGATGTACAAATACGTTTTCTATCAAGGTACATCATTTCAACTATAACAAAGCTAGTTCAGGAAAGATGTACGGCCAAACCACGAGTTATAATGTGATGAATAGTCTGGCCACTAATGACAACTCAGAAGATAACCCTACAGTGAACTCTTGCATCAATGTTCAGTCAGTCTTTTGCAACCCCTTTCTATGGAAGCCCTGTGAATCAAGATACATGCCCAGACGTGAACATTTAATACTGAGACATCAATTTTGTGATGAATAAATCAAAACTTAGATCCGTTTTTTCCAATTGTATGTACTTCCCCAGAAACACTTCACATGTCTATACTTCTCTGGAAAATGACTTTTATACTCAGTGGTCACTTTATTAGGAAGACCTGGCATCGGGTGTGGTCTTCTGCTGCTGTAGTCCACCAGCTGTAGGTTATTTTACATTTAATAGAACTGCAGAGGTTTAAGTGGTTATACGAGTTAATGAGCGATATAGTATCGTCTGTGATATACCAGTAAAAAAATTGGCCACAATATGAATTTAACTCTGCCAGCTCACTCGGCAGCTCATCTCACCGACAGGCTTGTCCAAGATGAAGCATTGGGGATTATTACTGAACACGAGGCTGCTCTAATTAACAAGGCTAAGATCGTCTTCGTCTTGACGACACTTACTGCCGGCAAAACAGCTGTAGTTTGTGACTTAACACATAACACTGACACACATAAACTACATCACGCTCAAACTCAGCGGCAGATCCTCGAGTTTGAGTATTTTATCCCGTAGTTGTCCAAATCTAAATCACAGCAGATTAATTACGTGTGAGCTCTAAACATTGGCGTTCAATATTGTTACTTTATTATTGGTTACGTTATTATTGTTGTTATTAATTCGTAACACTGTAAAGCTGTGCACAGGAAGCCCAAAGACGTGGTGCGCCTATTTCAAAATAAAGCCCATTTCAAAAGAAAAACGTATATTATTAGCTGTAGCAGTGTTTGTCTGCTATTCAGCCTGTGATTAAGCTCATTTCATTCACAACATAATAATAAATCAATACAAATGCAACCGATGAAAACGCTTTCCCCAATGTATCTCAAACTTGGATCTCAATATAACAAGAGATTATAATTTTTCCAAACACATTTTAAAATAGAATTAAAGTATCAAAAATAAAAGCAAAAATGTATTAATTTGATCGGCAGCACTAAGTGTCTCGTATTTATATCGGGATAAATACAAAAATATATTGTGATATCATTTTGAGTCCATGTCACCCATCCCTAGTTAAAAGTCACTTAAATCGGGCCATGGATTGGCTCAGTCTGTAGAGCGTGTGGCCCATTATCAGAGCTTGAACTGCGTCCGGCTCGTGACAGTTATTGATCTCCACTCTTCTCCCTGATTTCTTGTCAATGTACGGTCCAATTCTATAAAGCCACAAAATCTCACTTTATATTTTATATTTGATTTGAACTTTTTGTGCATGACTAAATCCAAAAGTAGTCCTACCCAATAAAGTGGCCAGTGAATGTATTTTGCCCCGCTAATGACACTCTCTCCAGTTCTCCACTTGACTGACAGAACAGTAGCAGCAGACGTGCACATGTTTTGGACTGGTTTGTGTTTGTGCCTCGGGGGTTTTCAGATGATGTCGCTCTGCTGCCGTCAAGAATGTGCCCCGGCCGGTCCAACTGCATACATGCACCACACACACACACACGCCTACTATGGGCCTAAAGACATGTGGAAGGGAGGCTTCAATCCTACTTTGATCATTCATCTTTTTTTGAGACAAGGGAATCTTCATTTGTTCAGAGAATGAGGATGTTTTTAAAGGTCAATCATCTTGTCTGTTATGGCTAAGATTATGTTTCGAGTTAATTCAAGAAGATACAGCGTTGGTGCGTTTGTGATATCCTGACACCACACAGCTACTCTGGGCCTAAAACATGTGCAGGCTTATGTTCTGAATAAATGAATGATTGATGAGAAAACAATGGGATGTTTTGAGAGAAGGGAATTATTTATCTAAGATATTATGGCTTCAAGATTGTTTTGGCCTCCTGGAAGTAAATGACACTACTTTAGGTCTTTGTGACTTTGGGATTCTGTCTTTAATTACATATTTCCACTTGAGCTCAACCAAACAATATAATTAAAATGTACTCAACATAAATCTACAATGAAATGACTCAATACGGTGTTAACAGCAGTAGTACAATGAAAGCATATTAAATGTGAATTATCATTTGCTGTGCCATTCTTAAAACATGACTAAAGCTTAAGTGATCTGGGTTCTCTCAACACTGTGTACCTTACACAGTACAGGACATGGGCTGGGGCCAACATGACTCAGGGTTTGCAATGTCCCCTGGCAACACCACCCGATGTGGACTAAAATAGATGCTACCTTTTGACTACCTTAACAAACAACTAACACAAAGTTCCGACTAGTATATGCACACTCACTGGCCACTTTATTGGGTACACCATTACATTCCGCTGCTACAAGGCATTTTTCCCACAGAACTGCCACTCACTGCACAAGTCACTAAAATCAACTTTCTTCCTCGTTCAGATGCAGGTTTGTCTAGAACATTATGTGCATGACTAAATCAACTGGCTTGATGAATGTCATAGGCTTTTTACCTAGTTAAGCAGCTAATTAGGTCAACCGAATACAGACTATTCAGTTTTATATCTATATGGCATGCCTAGGAGAATCTGATTATTGTAATTACTGGTCAACATTCAAATAATGTGGCAAGCTGTAAATGTTGTGGTCACTAAAATCTTCAATTTCTTAAAACTCGAGAGCTGGCCAGTGGCATGGAATATTGTCAACCAAAATATTTATACTTTTCCTGGTTACTTTCCAGGTATCAAACAAACCCGTTTTCTGACTTTGGTATGAACACAAGGTTGAACAGTGTGTTGTGTGGACTGTCTCAATGAGCTCCGTCTTTGTTTAATAGTCCTCGCCTTTTCGTGGACACTGATGTCAGCAGTGTTGTCACTACCTTAAAGGGCCCATATTTCACACACTCTTGTTCTGTGTTATACTGGTAGCAGCAGTTCAAATTCAGAATGTTCCAGAAAGGGAATAGAGGAGTATTTTAAGGATCTCTGAGATCGCTAAAATTGGCAAATTTAGCCAAGAGAAGGTACAGCCTTAGTTGTGTTTGGCTGCTAATGAAGGCAATGACAGCATTTTTATTTTTATTATTGTACTTTTTTATTATATTGTTAATTTTTTCTTACCATGTACTATTATTGCATGCTACTAGTACTTCATGACTATCTTAGCGAGTCAAACGGTTGTTGAATGTGCGTATGACAAACAAACTGAAACCTGAAACACATATATATGTTAAGGTCAATACAATGCATTTTTGATTGCATATAACTCAGTTCCTCATTTGAACAACCACAGAACAATGTGGGCAGCATAATAAAATGCGTACTTCTTATGTATGGGCCAGACAACTTGAACGACAATGATGCATTTTTTATATTAAGCCGTCAAAATGCATTTTTCACAATTATTTTCTTTGGCACATGTTGTAGCCTTGTAAATAGAGTTGTGCAATATGGTGATCAAAAGATTATTTTTTATTATTGACAATTTGCTTATCTGGAAAGATCTCTGAATCTGTCTACAGTGCATTTATTTATGCTCTGCTCTGCACCATATTTATACTGTAACAAAGCCAATGTTCATTTAAAAGGTAAATGTAATGCTGCTCATGTCAGCTTCTACAAAAGGCGATTGTGCAGACTAAAAATATATCTATCCCTTTAAAACAGAACAGCTCTTCTCTGTTTGTCTCTCTGTTTTCTCTCGTTCATGCTTAGAAACAGTTGGGTGGGCACAGGAATGCACCGTCCTCGCCCCAGCCCATTGGCCCAAACCCACGGGTCACCCAGGCCTGACCACTGACTGCAGGGCTAATTGTACACACACTCACTTTGCGTCAAATAGCTGATGTGAAGTCTGCAATTGTAGGCCTTAAATTAGATTTCTGTAGTGTAAAATGCAGCATTTGTGGAGTAGGAGTAATACAAAATGTCCCGTAGCAAGAACACACAGGAAGCATGTGGTCTGAACTGAAGCTGCAGGCAGTCATTGTCTGTACGATTGTTTTTTCTAAACTAACCAACGCACTGATGTGGTTTAGACTTGAGGGACGTTCACCTTCTGCACAGAAAACTACACAGAAAACTTCAAAGAAAACTGCACAGAAAACTGCACAGAAAACTGCACATTGTGAACATAGTAGAAACTCTGCTTTTATTGTAAGTGACTTTGTTGTGAGAAAGCGTTTTATTGTTTACTTTCTCTATGTAGCACTCTGCCCAAGACACATTTCCTTGTGGGGACGATAAAGTGTATTCAATTCAAATGAACCCTGGTTAACACTAAAGTTTGTCTGATTTAATTGATAATAAACAATTTGTGTTTTGTTTTTAACTGCCCGCAAAAGATCTGCTCTTGTGTTTCAACCAAAGTCTACAGAAGACAGTATCTGAAAGTAAAATACCCTAGAACATACTGCAGACGGAGGCAGCCGACCACACCAAGTGTCACTTTACATAGTACAAACGCTCCCAGTGAGAGTATTCACAAAATGAAATCAAAAAGCCAATAAAAAGCAAACATTAGTCTACATCTACACTGTTAACCATAAAGTAGGAATATTTTTTGTATTTATTTTTTCAAACACATTCTTCTTTTTATTCCTATTCATGAACGTCATTCCTTCCTTATTGTTATTCACCTAGTCCTCAGAGTTCGCACGGAGTAGCCCGGGATCTGACTGAAGAGTGGGACCCCATCAACAAGCTTGTGGACAGTATACCACAATGTCCTGAGGCATTGATCTGTGTCAGGGGCATACTCCATATCCGTGACATATGAAAGAGTCATATTGGACATTCTTCTGCATGAACATGTGTTTTCTGTTGAACTGACCAACCGTTAATATCCTAATGGTTTAGTTTGGTCTAATATTCACTGTGTTATGTTTGGAGGAAGTTTTGAAAAGATATGTTCTTAATCTATCAAGAATAACTCACATGGTCACAATCATTTCATGAGAAGAGGTAAAAAGAATATTTCACCTTTATGGGCAACAGTGCATTTTTAAACTGGTCTGTAATTTACTTGTCAGATATTCAGGTCCAGCATGATGTCACTGTTGTGTTTCTTAAGCAATTAAGGGAGTTGATAAGTTTAGTTAGATAACAAAGAATATCTCTGAAACTGATCCTCGGTCCTGCCCCGTGTGGAGGACAGGGGCATTTCTGCAGCATGAGCTCACTCTTCTCGATCTTCTGTCATCAGGTTTAGGCAATTGTGCCATTTTTAACTGAGGTTTCATAAGTGCACAGGATAGTGTTGCAAAAACAAAAGCAACAAAAGAGGAAATGAACATCCAGTGTGCTGCGTAGAAAAATGCTGTTTAGCTAAATCTTTGATGCAAAAATAGTAATTAAGTTACGTTTTCCAAAAGCTCTAAGGGTGAGCAACTGTAGATTGACTTATCGTTCAACATTTGAAAATAATAAAGGTATTTTTATATAATCGAATTATCATTTGGGACCATCTCAGGAGTGATTTTGCCCATTTTAATATTAATGCAAAGAATAATTTATAGATTATCACTAACATTATCTGTCAAATGCATTTTAATTGGTTGTTTTGATTGTGCCTATATTTATGTATTTCTCTTTTTTTTTCTTTTACTGTACACAGATTAGTAAATTAGTCAGAATTAGACGTTTACTGACATCGAAGAGGATATAAACTGGGATTATCAGGCTCTAGGATCAGTGTATGATAATACCGAACATATTCTGAGGCAATATATCATCCTTCAAAATGTGTTATTGTGACAGGCCTAACTGCGAAGCATCATTTACTATACCACGTCTTTCACTATATATAGAACAGTAGACATAATAATAATGATAATAATAATGCATTAGTTTTATACAGCGCTTTTCTCAAGACTCAAAGACGCTTTACATTACATTATTCATTCACTCCACAGTCACATCTGGTGGTGGTAAGCTACTTGTGTAGCCACAGCTGCCCTGGGGCACACTGACAGAGGGGGTGGCGCCTACAGCCCCTCCAACCACCACCACATTCATTCATTCATTCATAGGCAATGTTGTTTAAGTGTCTTGCCCAGGAACACAACGGCAGCGTGTGCTTGGACGGGGACTCGAACCACCGACCCTCTGGTTGAAGGGCGAGCACCACTGCAGCCCAAATAGCTTACCTCGGACCCTTCAACCCCTTTTTACATTTTTGGACTAAAATCTGTGCCTTTTGTGAGCTCTAGATCAAACATTTAACGAGTGCTTGTGTGTCATTCACATAGTAAGGAAATAATCCTATATTTGGGCCTATAATATTCTGTTTGTTGACTTTGTTTGATATATTTGAAAGGCTTTTGAAGGCTTGGAGGAAAGTGTGATCTTGTGTGGTTTACACATCTTCAATAGTGCACATACCCAGAGTTTATTCTCATGATAAAATGCATCCAGCAGTTTGACGATGTATCGATGGTCACATTTAGCCAAGATGTCGATCTCCACCATATAGTCCTCCAGCTCCTCTTCAGACTTGGTCTCAATCACCTTCGCTGCAGCCAACACTCCTGTTTCCTTATTTTTGGCCTACAAGACAAAAAAACGAGATGTACTTGTTAATATTTTGGGGAAGTTACTGGGTGTTTATACCAAGATATACAAAATATAAAAAGATGATAGTTGAAGTTTCAAATGAGAAGAGAAACACCACACCCTTCTGAAGCAAGTGGGAAAACGGAACCACGAAACCCATAAAGAGCAGCTCCACACATAACGTTTAGCTGAACTCAAAGCATTAAAGGGTCCGTAAAATACAATGTGTCTCAGTGGAAAGCTTCAAAATATGGATGCAAATTCTGGAAAACACAAATGGAGTGTTGTGTAAGAGATAGGGTATTGTTATGGGTGAAATTCTATGAGCATAACAACATTACTGTCTGTCTTCAGTTTGGACCATATGTTTGCTGCAAGACCTGAGGCCAAATGTTTTCTCAGTTCAGTCAAATTGAGTTGGTTCTGCATGTAGCATTTTTAGGGCTGTTTTTACTTCTATACCCAACAGGTGTGTGTTGTAAAAAATAAATTTGAGAAAAGGGACTGAACTTGAAAAGTCTTTGTAAGTGCAGTGATCCTGGTGATATAAAAACTAACATCCACAAACACAAGTCAGTAAAGAGCTTGTTCTGTTCCAAAGCCAAGTCATAAAAACAACCTTTAATTGCATTTATTAATCTATTTAAGGGGTTTGTCAAATTGTAAACATTGGCCATCCATGCAGTAAATATGCCGATTTTGAGCCAATATATCAATGCATCCCTATTGCCTTCAAATTAATGCATACAGATGATTACTTAAAACAGCCACAGTAATAGATTTATGGGTGTTAGTTACAGTTACAGTTACAGTTATGCACCCAAACCAATAAAGCCCACATCAGTTTTTTGTAGTCGGCAGGAGCAGACTAAACACAGACTTCAGTGGGGTGAGATTTGAGGAAACATCTGGGTAAACAGGAGCAGCTCCGAGTCAAATCCTGTTGTAATGACACAGTTTGTCACAGTCAGGTTTGAGTGTGCCCCCAGCTTAGTAACCTGCCGTGTGTGTCAACAGGACGTCCCATCTCAGCCACTGGACCGGCCCCGAAACACGAAATCAGGACGGCACACTGTCACTTCTCTGTGACTATTTCATCTGTGTGCTACTCATCACACAGCACTGTCAGTAGGAACAAGTCCAAGAGAAAAAATATAACACTCATAAGATACTAATGCCTTTGTTTATGATGGGCCCTTTACATAACACATCAATTTCAAAGATAGTCTAAATACACCTTTTCTGGTGAAATTAGTGATATATTACATTGTATCATGAATGTGGGGTATTTATCAAGAACCAAGTGATAGTAATATGTAGGTTATATTACCATTTTAGCAGCATTCTGTCATTTTCACCCAAAAGTCAGATATCTAGGAGGCTATATGTTATTACACCAGATGCCTTTTCTGACATTTATCCAGGCCTGGGGTGAACACCAATGAAAAGTAATGACATATATTTGGCGAACACTTACATTACATTTTGGGTCTTGTATTATAACAAACACAAACAACTTTTTTAGCCACAGCCACTAACCCTAGTGAGCTCTGATTGGTCCAGTGCTTCACTCTCTCGTCACCAGGTGAAAAGCATAAGTATAACCTCACATTCTTCACCTCTTTTACTGGTCCCTAAGCAATAGTCACATTGTGGGGCCTATGTACCTGATTATGTGGCTTGGAAAATTCCTCAAGAAGTATTGACCGAAGTTTGACCTTGAGACTCTGCAGACCTTTTACCTCAAGAACAAGCATTTGTGTTTGAAAATTAACTAAGAAGAGTTGAAAAGTCTGCTAATAGCTAATAAACAATGGTTCAAACTGTGAAAATTTTGAAAGATTATCCCCATAACGACTACAGAGCTATATAATGAAAACATACATTTTGACCATGAATTATACAAGAGTTTCATCGTGTATGTAATAATAATAATAATTCATCAATTTTATATAGCGCTTTTCACAACTACTCAAAGACACTTTACATATTTGTATTATTCATTCACTCCACGGTCACACCTGATGATGGTAAGCTACTTAT
>JAVQKC010170994.1:0-13301 GCA_036025475.1 Philypnodon macrostomus
ATGAATTGTTTAGCTTTATAATTTTCTGGTGATATATTCCCAGTGGTGCCCCGTTTATTACTATCTTAACAACTTAAGCTAATACATTCTAACGTAACATCAAAAACATTCCCCCTACATGGTATAAGGATCCTAAAGTAATTATTCCAGAAACAATTTGTATGAAAGCAAAACAGGGACAACCAGGTCTAGGCCAGGAGTAGAAAGGACTAAACCTGAATTAAACTAGGTCCAAACCACATCTTAAGTGTGACTTCACCAGGACAAAGCAGCCCAAACATCAAATCCAAACTCCAACAACCACCAGTTTGAGAACCAGCTGAGTGTTTCTGTTACTGTGTCAGATGTTCATGGCATTATTCACATATTCCCCTGTTGAGATGCACTGTAAACATTCTCATTTGGACCGGGATTTGTAGGTAATGCTTTATTCTCATAAAACAAACTAACTTGTTTGGGCTGTTATTGGCTCTGAATCACATTTAGACTTGGTCTAATCCAGACTGCAGTACCTGCAGCCTGGTACGATGCATTGTTTTTGTATTTTAACACAGAGAAAGAATATTTATGTTCAATCAAAAAAAACTCTCAAATCAGTGCAACCCGCCTGTCACTCAAGGAAGAGAAAGGTATATCCCGCTGAGAGGCTGAGGACCGACTGTAGACAATCTACAGTCTACAAAAATTGGCTTCCTGCCTCGGGACTACAAAATTAAAAACTATACTATAATCTGTCTCATTTACAGTCTGTACAGTGGTATAAGATTGTTCATTATTGTGCTCTGTCCCGAATAAATAAATAAATACATAAAAAACTAAAAATAAATTGAGCCACGTTACAAAAACACTAATTCTAAACAGCCTGTGGGGCCGACATGAAGGGAGGGGCTCGACCGTGTGCTGTATAATAAAAGCAAATGCACACTAACAACAAACGTTACAACACATCCAACTGACCCAAAAGTACAGCAGCTATGAAAAGTCCCGCCACCTTAGCAACAGAACCATCTCACTCTGCTCCTTCACCTCAACAGTGGGATTTCTTTATTCCAGTCACAGAAACCTTTGTGGTTGTGTGACTGGTGTTGGTGGTTGGAAAAACTCTGAACGCCTTATGGCTTCCACAACTGTCAGTCTGCTCCAGGGCAGCTGTGGCTACAGTGCTAAGACAGGAGTGTATGAATAATGCACTCAATTGTAATGTGACTATGAGTGTCAAGGAACATTATCTATAGATAATGGATAATTATTAGTTTTTATTCAACGCTTTTGTAGTGCATTTCTTTGAGCACCTCAATTTAAAATGGAGGAGCAAATTTCAACAGTGAACATTTAGGTGGTTAACCAAAAATGAACTAACAAAATTTTGAAAAATAATAAAAAATATGTGCAAAACAAACAGAAATGAATTGTAGATAGTCATGTATTGAGGGTGTGGGGGCTTCTAAACACTGATAATTAGTCTCTTTGTGCTGCTCATTCTTGTTGGACATTATTAAAAGCCTCATTAACCTGATGGGGGATGGGGGTTGTGAGCAGGGTGTGGGCTATGATTATCAGGGTCCTTTTGGATTCATTCACAGTAACATGCAATACTCCATAGACAGGCAGGAAATACATTATAGTTTAAGATTCAGTTCCTTTCTTTTTAGCCAAACTACAGTCACTGTACAGTCCATTCTGCAGACTCAGTATGAGATGATGACAGTATAATCCTAACATTCACTAACATGTCTAGCTTTTATAAACCATAGATCTAGACGGAGGCCAGAGCAGGATTTACTGTTTGTAAACAGAGGCTGTGTTTTATGAAGAATGAGTAAAGCAAACCAAAATATATTTTCTACTGAGGGATTAACATCAGTTTCCAAATCAATTTGAAAACTCTAAACGATGGTTTTGGTGACTATGTGTGTGATGCCAGAGCCTTATAAGAAAACATTTGAGAGTGTGCAATGTGAAGCACATTCAAGATTATAGTTTATATATTATAGAGTTAAGACATAGCCTACATTATTGCCCCAGTAGGGAAATCCATTTTCATTTCATTTTGACCCATCAATGCCAACAGGGCAATCTCTCAGGAGCAGTGGGCGACCACACACCAGGGACCCATCTCCAGATCTGGAGCCATGCAGGATCTTGGTCATGATTGGATGTACTGAACTGGATTATTGTACATGTTTTAATGTATCAAACACCACAAGTTACATAAAAGGATTTGGATAAAAGAAAAGAGGATAATTGCATATAGTGTGTGTCTTACATATCATACACCAAAAAAACAAAAAAACAAATTTTGTGTTGTTTTTTTTATCACCGTTGTACAATGCAGGCTACATACACTTTCTGATGTTCTCAGAAGGGGCCAAGAAATGTTTGAAAATTATGCTTACTATAATATGATAATGTATTATTTGTATGCCATTTGAGCATGTGTATAATGAAGTAACCATCTTATTACAGCATCCCCTCAGTACTGTGGTCACTCAGTGGTCACATGACAAACTGTTTCCCTCCTTTTTCTCCCAGACAGTTTGGAGGATACATCTAAGCCACTCCCCCAGCGATCCCATACATGTGATTGGCTGAGAACACCGTGGGGCAGAGTGGGGAGAGGGTCCCGGGACAGTGGGTAGAGCTTTCGCAGACGGGCTGTTAACAGGTGGTTATGATCGGACCTCTCACAACGGAAGAATTAAAATTAGTCCTGCAGTCAAATCCAAAGTTTATTTTTTGCAAACAGATAGATTGATCTTTTTTTGGTCTTGGTTCAGACTTGCTGCTCTTCTTCAGTCCTTGTTTAGTCCTGGTTTTTGACAGGACACTTGACCGGTGATGCCAGTGGGACAGAAAGACTGGGACTGGCTGGTCCTTATGGGGGTCGGCGATGGGCTGGAGTCCAGGGGCCGAGCAGGGAGCTGTGTGGAGTATGACACCATTAAGGTAAGTCTTTTTTTGGTTGATGGCTGTTGTTTGAAACATGAACTTCTTTGTGCTGTTGTGTGAATTTCTGTGTGGGCCCTTTGCAAAATTAACTATTCATTTTTGGGTCTTTTTGGGATGCATGCAATCATTACAGGCAATCTTGTCGCCAAGTGATATTTAGATCCACCAGACCATGTGAGAATTCTTATTTGTGACTCATTCATATGTGATGGATTTTCAATGATTGTAATGTTATTATGTAATGTTATTATTCAAAATTCAGATTGCATTTACTTTCTGAAAAGAACAAAAGATCGACAGCAGGGGACATATTATTGTATCGTTAGTGGCTTATTTAATTACCTCGCTGTTGTTTAATCTCAATATGCCACAAACCCCCATCTGAATGTAGTCAAATGATAATAAAAATCCATTCACTCAACTGCCAAAGGATGCATTAAGGCAGTAGGCTGTCAGAGTCACCACAGTTGCCCCTCTCTAACATGTCATTAATGAATTGATTATCCTGTGGCTTTAACATGGAAACTATTTGACTTTGTGGTAAAGCAGTGGCCATACACAGACCAAAGGCACTGGCATACCGACCTTGTATTTACACACTGTGTGTACTGATACCTCCTTGAATGGAATGCAGAAGGTTGGCTGTTTGATCTCCTCCCTGTTGTGTCCTTGGGCAAGACCCTTTACGGTGGTGTTTAGCAGTGGTTGGATTGATAGAGACTGTTGTCATAGCTTACACACTGGAGCTAGCTGACTGGATAATCGAGCGCTTTGAGTGTCTGACAAACATATAGAAAAAATCTATAGAAAGTGTGCCTGATATAAATTGGGTTATCCAGCTTGCTTGTAAGAGGAGTTAGAATGAAGTAATGTTTTAATTTTTCTATATTGTTTGAGCAGCATAATCCATTAATATGTCCTAATCAGTTGCTAAAGGGAAAAAAGTACAGATTTTATGCAGATCTAAGTGCAGTTTAGAGCTTGGTCTCATCTCACAATGATCTCACAATCAAATACATTCCTGACTTAGCTGTTCCTTGAGTATAATGTAATTGTATACTGTCCTTATGAATAAATAAATGAAATGATTGAAAAGCAAGTCATTCATATAGGTGGAATATAAGCCTCACTCCAAACCTTGGGCAAGACACTTTATCCACCTGTGTATGTGTGTGTTATTAGTATTGATTGGCAGTGGTTGGAGAGGCCATATGATATGGAATGGCTGCCACATACTGTATGTCAGTCTGCCCCAGGTCAGCTGTGTCTCAGTATTTGTAGTTTTATTTTTTTTTGTTTTTGTTGTAAATAAAATATAAAAATGGTATGTGGCAGAAGCACCTCAAGTGGTAGAGCGTAGGTTGTCCACTAAGAAAAAGGTTGGTGGCACAATCCTTGCCCCAACCGGTTCATATTGATGTTGTGTCCTTGGGCAAGACACCTCCCCCACATGGCCTGAAAGTATAAATGTGGTAGTAGTGGTGTGCATTAACTGTAGAGGCCAAAAGTATGGTATGGCTGCTACATCTCTGTCAGTCTATCCTAGGGCAGCTGTGGCTACCAGTGTATGACTGCAGAGTTATATAATTTTGATGCATTATTTTTATTATCAAAAATGTGTAGTTGTGTGTTCTTTGAGTTTGTGCTTGGAGCCTGGTGCTGTAGGTTACAGAATACTCGCCAAAGCTCAACATTTCATAAAGTGTTTTTATCCCATCCTCCATTCAGTAAAGTCCAGATAATGTGGTGGCTATGAGCTGGATCAGAAGAACAGTTATTACGGACTCTGCTGTATAGCCCACAGAGCAGGAGATTTGTGGAGTTTGGAAAGAGATGGGCCGTTCACAGAAAGCCGAGATATAAGCAGGACTAAGAGGACTGAGGCGTTTTGGAAAAATAGAGCTGTTTTTCCCTGACGTCAGTGTGGAACTCACAGGCATCATGGCACTGAAGGTAGATGTTGCATAAGGTTTAAGATGGGCCTACTAATATTAATGTAAGCGTTAGCAGGTTTCTGTTCTGTTTGGCCCATACATTGACTCCATAGGGACAAGACGTTGACTTGGTGGTGGCTTTATGCTCCACTACAGCAGCAGCACTGATGGTACACATTAGATGAAATGTTGTGTCACAAGAATTGGTCAAAGCAAAACAAACAAATAAAAAAATACAATTTCCCCAGCACCCCTAGTAGCCTGGTGTACCAACCCCACCGAGCATCTAGTAGCTTGCTCATAGCAAATCATTTCTTGACGTTTTTGTGGACAGACCAATCAGGGGCCGTTTATGAGCTGCAGTTGGCCATGTCATATATAAACTTTACTAACGTGACTTCCTTAAGTAAGTTAAATATAAGCTGTGGGCATCTGTGGCTTTTTAGTGTCATGTGTAGCATATCTGATGGTTTACTATACAGGCTACAGAGGAAAAAATCTTCAACAATATTCAAAAGTCAATTGTTTCAAGTTGAATCAAAATCTCTGTCTTTCCTTTTGGTTTGTCCCTTCCAGGGAACTAGTGATTCATTCATCTTTGATTTGTCATACATTTCAGTTTGGAATCAACCATCTCCAGTTATCCTGATTGTGTGAATGTAATGTATGTGATTTCATTGAGGCTTGACTGAATTATGGCTCAACTTCAATAGGCCTGGTGTCAGCACCTCTGTTTTTATGGAATGGCAAAAATCCAAACCAATACATACCTAGACTAACTATAAGTAACTAGAATTTGGGCCATGATCCATGCTTTTCTAGCCATGTGAACAACCCTCAGAAAACAGAATATATCTAAAAAGACCATGTCATCGGTTAGAAGAATCTTAAAGACTGAACACTCCCCCAACAATGACTTGACACCAACTGTATCTATATTGTCACTCTTTACATCGGCTGTACACATCGGCTGTGTACATTGGCTGTGGTGGTGCGGTGCATTCAACCATTTACTGAAGACAAAAGCGTCCACAGAGCCTGCTTACACCCTAACCCCCACCCCCTTCCACACACACGCACAGGGCTGGATATGAGGACAGGCAGCTCACATGTCTCATATGTACAGTATGTTATGAGAAGGGCCTGTAATGACTTTGATTATACACTGCTCTCTCTTGAGCTGAGTTTTGTGTCTTTTGTGTTGTGTTTTATGTGGCCCCTTTAGGATCCAATAATGTTAATGATTATCTTTGGCAGCCTTGAGGTCAGTGTTGGGCTAAGTTCTTGAAAGTTGGTGTATGTCAGTGTGAACATGAGCATGTGTTTCTGACTGCTCCTGATATGAGAGGGAGAAGATAAAGTCAGATGTGAGAATGTGATTGGGTTTGTCCTGTCCTTCAGAACGTAACGTATACGTACAGAGCATACAGTCACTATGTTTACATTTTGGTGAATTGGACTGAAGACCAAAGATAAGCGTTGAGGAGGAAATGCATGTAACACATAGTGAGTGTGAGGATCATGAAGAGTGGAGCTGGCCTTTACAAAGTAAGTTAGAAACATAGTGTTGAGTTGAATGGACATCATCATTGATCAGCTCTTGGTCTGTGGCCCAGATCTGACACACAGACTGTGGAGTCCAAGACATCCCGGCGGCAGCACAAGGTATTAGCCCAGTGCTAATACAGGATTACGGCCCTCTGACCCCCACTCTCGGGTCTGAAAGGGGCTGGGATTCACACACAATCAAAGTCCTCAATTTACTGCTGAACATGGTCCTGACTTTCCCACTGCATTGAGAGAAGAACATGTTTGGGGGACCACATGTTTTTATCCTTACTCTCTGCAGATGCTATTGTCCTGTTGGTATCAACAAACCAAGACCTTTAGCATGTACAGGGACAGTCTGAAGAGTGTGAAGCAGCTGGGATGAGGAGCAGCACCTCCAAGTCCAAGATCATGGTTCATGGCTCTAGGATGGAGGATAGTTCCTCAAGTGAAAGAGTATCTTAAGGTCCTTAACAATGGGAAGGATAGAACAGGAGATATAGGTCATGACCAAAAGGATAACCTCTTGAATGCTGACAGCTGAAGTTAGTCCTTTCTGTTGTGTGGCTATAGGAATAGGGCACTGCTCTTGATCAGGAGGCGTCCTTTTGAGGTGTTCCTGTCACAGTGGGAGGAGGTCCAGGGAAGATTATGTCTCTCTGCTGGTCCAGAAGCACTCCAGAATTCCCCTGGAGGAGCTAGGGTGTCTAAGGGTGTCTCTGCTTTGACTGCTGCCCCAATAACCTGGCCTCGGATAAGGGGTAGCAGAGGGATGGAGAGAAATTATTTTTCTTATCATGAATATGTCCAGTCATTACTAAATAGTAATATGGGATTTACATTCATGCATTGTCTTTAGTTTGCCATTTTCCAGCTCAGCCATAAAGCCCTGGTGTAAACACAGGCCTGTATATGTACATGAGAGCTCGAGTGTGTACGTACATCTGCCTTTAGGTCATGTGACTGTTGCTATTGTAACAGGGACAAACATAACAATTGTCCAATCAGCGGTGATCTTGAGCAGAAGCAGACAGTTTCCAGAGGGTCCAGAGATGGAGGGATAGATTTGGACTTGTGCGCCCCACTCATCTGTCAAGTCATTTAGTCATTAGTACAGGTGGTTCTTAGAGCACTGTGGCTGAAGCCAGGGCAGGAGTAGGCAGGGGCAACACAGACTGCAGACTAAAGGGAAATACTTCTCATATTAACATTTACCCTATTATTGATTTATAGGCCTAGTGCTTTTCAATGCTTTACAACTGAGTACTTTAGTCATTTAGTCCACAGACACTAGCAGGTAAACTACCTCAGTAACCACAGTTTCCTTTGGGACATGCCATATTGCGCCTACAGTCTCATCCCATTACAACAATCACAATAACTCATTCATCTCAGACAAGGACAAGATGGGTGAAATGTCTTTCCCAAGGACACAATGGCTGTATGAACTGGTTGTAGTGGGAATTGACCTGCTCTACCACCTGAACCGCTGCTGCTCCCAGAAGGAAAATGTGTTTTCAAACTACACAACAGATAATGTGGTTGGAGAGGCAGTGAATGCATTATGCCTTTCATGTTTCTGTCTGTCTGCCCCAAGGCAGCTGTGGCTATAGAGGCTGCTTACCACCACCAGTGAGAATAATTTTCATCACTAGAAAAGCAATAGTTATAAATGTCATGCAATATTGTATTGACTAACAATTTCAGATGAATTTGTATGTTTCAAAAAATTTACTAATGTAAAAGTAAAATGTATGATGGTACAATTTCTTCAAAAATGGTACAATTTCTTCAAAAAACTCTGTTTATTACATATTGAGTTTTACCAGAAGTGGGATTTTGTATCACAAAAATGATCAAGTTTGTGTGCTTTTTCTTCTCTCACTCAACCTCAGCAGTCATCGCTCCAGTGCTAACTAGCCACAGAGCCTTATCGGACAATCTCTGCACTTCCTTTGCACCAGAAGAATTTCCCATAGAGCTGCATTCAGATATGACACCAATAATTAGAGTTTTGTATCATTACTCACATGGTGTATTATTGCTGTTGTTGCTAATAAGGAGAGAATAATGCCTCTGTGCGTTAACGGTGGGCCACGTTTCTCAGATGGAAACATTCACTTGGTGATTAGAGTGTTGCCATAGCAGAGCCTATACATACAGTGGACGTAAATGTAGCTTGAACTAATCATTTCTGTTTTCATCCCAAGTCTCTTTTTATTGAACAATGACAACAAATACGACAGAGCATTTCCTTCTCATCAGCTTTTGTATCAACATTATCTTTGTACATCCTACATATTAACACTAATGGTGGTCTAAACAGGGGCATAGCAATAGGCAGGGAATCCAGGGCAGATTCACAAGGGCTCAGAAGATTAGGGGCCCCATATTGACATCAAAGCTACAGTATTTGATCTCAAGACTAGAGACATAAATCCTCAGATAACTTATCTTTGTCAACTTTGTCACTTTGCAACCCACAGAATTTTTTTCAATGCCGAATATAATTTTAGAGAGTCAAGTGTATTTCTAAAATTATAGAATGAAATTGACATTGAAATTGAAATAATATGCATCAATATTTTAGTTTATTAAAGAGAAACATTTTGCTTGGGGTGAATGAAGCTTCCTTGCTAGGATGAATGCCCCTGGAAGTCTCGGGGCAGGTCTTGCCAAAACCACAAATGGCTTTTAAATAAGCTTTTACAGAGAGCTCAAAGAAATAAAAATATGCCAAACTGACGCAGACCTGGTGTTTTTGTGATTGAACAGTAGCTTTATGATTGTCTATACAGTCTAAATATGAAGTCTATATTCTATATTCTGAAACTGTAGGGGGAGCCTTGTGAAGTTTCTCTTTAAAAAAATAAATATTATGCTTTTTAATATTTTATAGCAACTTTAGTCATCTCTAGATCAGTATTGCACATTTTAAAACTTAAGTTAACTTTTTTTCATACTTTACTAGTGCCTTAAAAAAAATTAGCACTTCCTGGATTAGGTGGGGCTAGGGAGGAGAGGAGGGGATAAGGAGGGACCAAGCGTTTGGAGCTCAAAGAACGGTAGCACATGGCACACAGTAGTTCAGTCCCTCTGTGGCTTCACCAGAGCAGGGGAAACCTTGCTGCTTCTGGCTTTTATTAGAAGTCTGTGTGCCTTAATGAGAGTAGATGAGACGTCTGTGAAGGGCCAGAAATAAACCAGGATCGACCACAGAACCACCGCAATGTGGAGTTTTTTCCCCTATTCACTGGCCACACGAACACCAGTGAGCTGCATATGGGACAGGCTGATGCTGGTGGAGTAAACGCCTGCTGCTATTTTTAACCCAGAGATGGTTTCCCTCTACTTCATTCTCCTCTGAGCATGTGTCTGTCAAAACAAACCTCCAGACCAAGCCACTTATCCATATTGTGCATGTTTTAGGTTGTTCAAGATTGTATTGGTTAGCAGTCCTACCTCCCGGAAAAAAAGTTGTGGACTTGATCCTATAATAGGGGTGGCATACAATCTCTTTATAAAAGTGAACGGTTGTCTGTCAGTGTGTGTCTCTGTGTCAACCCTGCGCCAACTGGCCACTGTCCAGGGTGCACCCTGCCCATGGCCCATAGTTGCTGGGTTAGGCTTCAGTCACCTGGCATTAATGGAAGTAAGTGAGAGTGAATGGTTAAATCTGTGTATATGTCAATGCTGGAATAGGCTATAAGTGGATGAAGAAGATTGAATGGAAGAATGAATGCACTGTCAGCATTGCATTTAAATATCCACTATAACCAGGTTTTAACAAGTGCTAAATCTAAAAAAGGACTAAACAAGGTCTAAAACCATGACTTAATCAGGTCTAAACCAGGACTAATCAAGGTCCTGACAGTCTAAATCAAGGACTGAAACAGGAATAATAATAAGTCTAAACTAGGACTAAATTGGGTCTAAACCAGAAATAAACAACGTCTAAACCAGGACTAAATCGGGTCTGCTAAACAAGGTCTTGACAAGAACAAAAACTGAAGGAAGGAAGCAGGATTAAATCAAGTCTATAAACAAGGACTAAATCAAGGTTAAACCAGGACTAAGACAGGTCTAAACCAGGACTAAATCAGGTCTAAACCAGGACTAAATCAGGACTAAATCAAGGCTAAACCACGACCAAATCAAGGCTGAACCAGGACTCAAACAAGGCTAAACCAGGACCAAATCAAGTCTAAATCAAGGCTAAACCAGGACTAAATCAAGGCTGAACCAGGACTAAAACAAGGCTAAACCAGGACTAAATCAAGTCTAAACCAGGACTAAATCAGGTCTAAACCAGGACTAAATCAAGGCTGAACCAGGACTCAAACAAGGCTAAACCAGGACTAAATCAGGTCTAAACCAGAACTAAATCAAGGCTGAACCAGGACTAAAACAAGGCTAAACCAGGATTAAATCAGGTCTAAACCAGGACTAAATCAAGGCTAAACCAGGACTAAACCAGGACTAAACCAGGACTAAATCAAGGCTAAACCAGGACTAAATCAGGTCTAAACCAGGACTAAATCAAGGCTATACCAGGACTAAATTAGGTCTAAACCAGGACTAAATCAAGGCTAAACCAGGACTAAATCAGGTCTAAACCTGGATTAAAGAAAGTCTAAACCAGGACTGAAAATGGTCTAAACCAGGTCTAAACACGGGCTAAACCAACTGTAAACTACAATGTTTAAACCAGGACTAAAACCTGCAAAGGGGCCCCTGATCACAATCTTACATCACTAATATTAATTGTACGGTACTGTGTTGTTCACTATTGGCTTCCGGCCCTAAGCTACAAGTATAAGAAAGTGTCCCAGAATCACTGCTAATGAAGCTGACCTGTGGAGGAATGTGCTGTGGCTTCCTGACCTCTGTAGGTGAGAAATGAATATCTCATTAGGCCACTGCAGTATCTCCTTAATTGACTACAAACTACTGTCTCTTTTAGTGAAGTCTGCACATCCTCCCTGTGTTAATGTGGGTTATCTTGCAGCTTCGTTTCACTGTTAGACATATGTGTGTTGTTAGGGCAGTGGGTACCTACTCAAAAATATTGGCCAAATCATTTTATTGAGGCATCCAGACTAAAAAAAACAAACGCAAAATAGCAGTTATAAACAATGTCTTAACTATGCCTAAAGTATAAGCCCACGCACCACAGAGAACTACGGTGTTAGGGAAATAGGTGACTTCAAACTACCTCTGCTTGCCACTAACAAGGATCTACACGGCTACGCCTATAGTTGCTGCGATTAGTGGAAGCAGACAAATAAATAGATTATATTTGCTCCACATCTGCATACACAATTTATTAAAACCAAGCCTTTTTGTCCAGCATCTGTCAGTCACACTGTCAGACGACCCTATGACCGCTGCAGGATCAGGATAAGTGCTAGAGACTAATGCTTTTCAGGCCCTTCTCATCCTTTTGCACTTCAGTTTAGACATTCATAGACTTATATGTAATCGTTTAATGCATTATAGAAGGGTATGGATTATAACATTATAACTTTAATAATAATAAAGCCCTGGAACGGCCTGAGTAATCCACTTGCCACATGTCATGCCCTGGTCATTTGTTTGTCTGTCTTTCAGGGGTGCATGATGTGTATGCCATTATATGTACAGATAGCTTGAAGGCATTATAGTTTGTTGTTAAACTTCAAACAGCAAGCAATGAAACAATGCATCTTTGGTGTAATGGTACCTACAAGTTCAACCACAAAAATGACAGATCATTTTTGGCATATTTCTATTTCTTTGAGTCTGCCATTTTCAGGTCCTTAGCTCAAAGGCACAACAGAAGCTCCTGGTGAGGTGTGTACTGCGGTTCTCAGAGGCGTAGGTCTGACTGGTCCTTCAGAGACTGGAGTGTGAGAGATTCCTCCTGGAGATGACCTGTTGGAGAGAGGTCAAAGGTTAGAGCTGACAAGACATAGTGAGTGTAAATGTGTCAGGATGTGTGCAAATACATTGACATTTAAAGGTGTAGTCTGTGCTTCTCCTTAAATATGAAAAAGTAAAAACCTGACCCTGTTCTATGATTTTACTAAAGTAAAAAAAAGTTTAAAATTATATTATGGAATCATGTTGGCCCACATGTATGAAAAGCGATAACTCAAAAACAAATTGCTGGATCAGTTTCAAGTTTTACACACATGTACATATCAAGTAACACTAAGTAACTAGGACTGTGCTGTCGTCCCCAACAGCAAGGTGTATATCGTTGAAACGGCCCCATACGTCTGCCCCATACGTCTGCCACAACTGTCACCAACGGGCACCTTAATCCGACATTGTGTGATTTCTAAAGGTTTTTATATTGTTAAAGAGCAATTAAGAGGCCCCGCCCCCACACCATAACAAACATAGTAAGGGTCTATTTGATGTTTTTGATTTGTATTTTTACCAAATTTTGGTCTTCTTTCAGTCTATAGAGGGTGCTATAGAGATAATTGCCATCATAATGGTCAGATGGGTTCAGAAACGGGGGGTAATTAGATATTTCAGGTTTGAGCCTAATCGGGCATTCTTTATTTGAGCTCTGTAATTTGCCAATGTACATTAACTATACAATTCCCCGGATCACTGTGCCAAAATTCACGCGATTTAGTTTAAGTTCAGCAGGATTATTGGCTCAATAAATGTGCATCAAAACAATAATTTGTAAGAGGTAACTGCCATCATATCAGTCAGATGTGTTCAGGGCCGGGGGGTAATTAGGTATTTCAGGTTTGAGCCTAATCGGGCAAAGTATGTGCAAGTTAGAGGTTGTCAAATATACCTGACCTCCCAAATTCAATTCAAAATGGCCGACTTCCTGTTTGTTGTAGGGTGGGGTCATAATAATATTTT
>JAVQKC010171010.1:0-13356 GCA_036025475.1 Philypnodon macrostomus
TGCCCCAGGGCAGCTGTGGCTACATAGTAGCTTACCACCACCGGGTGTGACTGGAGTGAATGAATAATACAAAATATGTAAAGCGTCTTTGAGTGTCCTAATAAAGCGCTATAAAAAAATGTATTATTATTATTATTAATATTCAACTCTGAATAGTGTTACCACTGAACACACCACCATATACTGTCATACTGCCCAGCCCTTCTTGTGAAATTAATGAAAATGTGAGTCTTGTAAGCAAATTGACTCCTATGTAGCAGATGTGATAGGTCAATGATTGATGAAGACTATTAGTTGTATTGAATAACATGAATATATCTTCATTAATGCTGATGAATGCATGTTGCCATTAGCTTATGTTTTTACAATGAAGACATTACTCCTTTAATGGCTGATCTATGTTGACATTTCCAGGATGCAAAGGTCACACTAAACATGTGAACATAAATCCTGCCTAACCTCAGAGCAGGAAGCAGATGGTTATCCATACTGGGGCAAATATGTTATTATTCATTAGGATTCACAACATAAAGGCTTGGAGCTCCACTAGTGCCATGCCATATAATATTTTCTGATATACTGGTCTTAATCTAAGTCACAGCACTATTTCAACTATATGGGTTCTGTACTATTGCTGACTTTGTACAGTTGAACCTTTTGACACTTGAGTCAGATCAGATGAGACACAACCCCACGTTCACCAACATGACGTAACTATCTGCAACATCCTTGTAATACGCTACGTCTTGTAACTCTGTGGGAAGCAACTTCAATCAGATGTTCAGTTGAAGAGTACAGTGAACTATGATACATCTGATTCTTTTCTATTTTGTTTATATCATTTTGAGGAAGACCATTGTCTAGTAAATGGTTATAGTGAACATTTTTAGGGTATGTTTATTGTGTGTGTGTTTGTGTGTGTGTGTATGTGTGTGTGTATATGTGCATGTATGTGTGTGTGTGTGTGTGTGTGTGTGTGTGTGTGTGTGTGCGTGTATATGTGCATGTGTGTGCATGTGTGTGTGCGTGCACTGGATCAGAGAGGCCATAGGTATGAATGTGGAGTGAATATGAATAATGTACTTATAATGTCGTTAGATAAGTGACATGGATCATAATGACTATTTAATAAACAGCCGCCCACAATATGTGTTATCTACAATCTGAGAGTGGGTTAATATTGTGTGTTATAAAATGGAAGGCACTTGTTCATATGATTGCAATAATACTTACGATAAAACGTAAGTTTAAAAGATTCGTAAATTATTTAGCACTAACCCATCAGTGACATCATGCAGAGGATAATAATGAATATTGTCTGGTGATGTAACATTTCAGAGAAAATAAATTATGTCATCATCTCTCCAATCCAGACAACGAGGTTATGTTTAATATTTCTTGATCACCAGATCATACTGCAAGACATTTAACACACCTTGCCTGAATATATCCACGTGTTTGTGTGATTGCCATGGTGTGTTCTGCGGTAGTCAAATAGACTTTTGGTATGGTATGCATGTCACGTCTCTATCAATCTGCCCCATGGCAGCAGTGGCTATAGAGGTAGTTTAACACCACCAACGTGTGGTTGTGTATAAAGGACTGTAAAAAATAAGAAAGCCTTGAGCCCTTGGTCAGTGCATAAATCTAATTGTTAATTGTATTGATGCCTTAGCTGAGGTATGCACTCTAGAATACTTCAAGTTTCACTTTTGGTGAAACTGGTGTCCTATCAACTGCACAGCGGCACAGAAAAGTTGACATGTGTTGTACGCCAAAAAGATAAAAAGATTTCTTTCTGGTTTCTAAGAAGACAGAGAACAAAGCCAAAAGCAAAAACAGAATAACAGAAAGACACACAGTGCTTTTGTTGCAAAGTGTCAAGGAGAAAAATGGAACGGAAGTACAAATACATGTCAGTATGAAGTGGCAGCGGAGAGAAGATGAGACAGTCAGGAGGACTGGTGCTGTACAAGATGAATGTAGAGATTGTGTTTGAGAGATAACAGCCATAATAGACAACATCCTCTGTGCACAAGTCAGATAAAAGGATTAGGCTTCCCTGTCTTCTAAATCACTGCTATAAATGAGACAAAAACACATCCCATATGAAGAACCTAGCTTTATCTTGTTTGCTGTTTCTTTGAGGTCAAAAATATCAGTGCTGTGAGATGTTTTTGAAATCCAATTAGGAGATAAATATTAAATTACCAGCCATTATTGGATGAAATTACAATTGATTTGCCAACATTGATTGAAAACACAATTGACCCGGAGTGTGGTCAGAAGGATTAATACTGGGACTTACACTTCCAAGCAAAGCCAGCACGGTGTGGTATCGGTTGACCCGTCAGTCCATAGCAGCCATGTAATCCTAGTGGCTTTCCTGGTCAGGGGCTGATTGGGGGATTCTAGCCGCAGTAACACATCCTCATTGAGGTCACAGCTGTTGTTCATGGAGGGGTGACAGAAGAGGTTCAGTAGCAGTGGTGAGATCAAAGTGTCATATGGTCCACATCAACCTGAAAATAATAAGGAAAATAGTCAATTTACTGTATGTACCATATAATGTACCATCACTGATTGTTAATTGTTGAGCGTGGCTAGAGCCTATCCCAGCAACTATGGCCTTTAGATGGGGAAATAGCCAGTTGGTCGCAGGGCTGACACAGGGACAACTATTCACATTTAATTACTAGCTTGATTCACAATTCATGCTGGTCTATATATCCAGACAGCCAACCTAGGAACCTAACCCACATTCTCCTAGCTGAGAGGCAGGTGAGTCCAAACAAAGTCAGCGTACTTATGGCCGTTGTATATACGCTCATATATACTGGGATAGGCTCCAGTCACCCACAAGCTTTAGTGGGACTAGTTGAATCTCATGTTCAATCTGAGTTTACCCCTTGCAGTTTAACTCTAGGGTGTTATTAATTGATTTAGTCCTAGTTCTGTTGAATGTAAGTTAGTGCTAATCATAAAATATGCCTATAGTAAGTCAATATAAAAATACATATATATATTAAAAAAACAATGCGATTAATCTCTTTATTACAATAATCAACAATGTTTTTTTTATTCTGAAAGTTGAAAAAGGGCATCTGGACAAGGTTTTGATTGTTGAAAAGCTTTCATCTGCCAATCCAGCAGACTGAATCCAGCAGATGAAAGCTTTTCAACAATCAAAACCTTGTCCAGATGCCCTTTTTCAACTTTCAGAATAAATATTGTAGCTTCACCATATTTCTTTTTCTTCTGCAATCCCCTCTGCCACACACTCTTGCCTTAAACGGTTTTCCTAAACAATACTATAGCCCTCGACAACAGCCATTTTACTCTCTTTGTTTGGACGTGTGTTCAGCATGTCTTTGGTGCACCTTGAAAAGTGGCGCACTAAATCAAGAGGAGCATCCGCTTAAGTCTTGTACAGGCCTGATACATGGTGCTACGGGCCCTCGCTGCTGCATCTGAAGGGGATTATCACTCACGTGGCTGTCTCGCTGTGTCTGTGATGGAGCGGCAACCCATTGTACCAAGTCATTGTGTACTGAGAAAAATGGCAGACATGCTACAAAAAGTGAGATTTTAAGGCTTTTTAAGGATGCCAACCTGGAGAACATTTACAAGCTATTATTTTCTAGACAAAATTACAAGCTTTCACAGATTGTGTCTACTTCAAATTTACGTTCAGCACAATGCTTGATTTTGAATGACAACAGGGTTTTAATATACGTGCCATAATGGTTGTTTCTTGTGGTATACTCGGGAGTTGTGTGGTCCTGATTTAAGCCTGGTTTTCACTTACAGCTAGTTTATGGCCTCGTTTAGACATAATTTGATACCGATTTGCTTCTGAGACACATTAGACCTAGTATAGACCTGCTTTAGTCCTGGTTAAGATACAAACTGGTCCTGGTTAAGTCCTAATTTAGATCTGGTTCATACCTGACTTTGGTTTAGTCCTGGTTTAGTCCTTGTTTAGACATGGTTTAGCCCTGGTTTAGTATTTGGCTTTTCAATTCAACAGAGTGGTACTTAGTTTTTGAGGTTGTACTTGACATTGAAACTTTGGAGTGAAATTGAAAAGTTTGTAGAGATAGCAACAATTACTTCTACACAGCATTGCATCGTCTTCGCAGTCTAGCATCTTCTAATTCAAATGCACATTACATTGAGCACAATGCTGCATTATGCAACAGAATCTATCATAATTTCATAGTAAATATACATGCATGCTCTCTCTACATACAGCTCACTCAGGCATAGCGAGAACTATATGATCAAATTATCTTGCATGCTCCGGCACACATTTGCATGGGTGCACTAAGCATGACACATATGCATTCCACATTACCTGCGCTTGTCGAGGGCACCACAGTTTTCCATGCATTTAGATTTTATTGTCACTTGGATGCAAGCCTTCAGGGGGCCCCCAGACCCTCGGCTTCAGTGCACCTGTAAATTGGTGTGCCCTTTTATAACAACATCAATATAGTTTTATATAAGTCAAAATAGAAGCTTATGCAATTCTGGTGCAATTTGGATATCAGATTTTTCGATATATATATATGATGAGGCCATAGCTTATTTGCAAGATTCTAAAGATTTGTTTTATTGTGTTGTATTTTTAACATGAGCTGAAGCTAAAACATAATTTCATATGTAGGTTTTGAAATCTAACTTTTAAATACATTTAAATATGCCACCAGCTCAGGTTTTTGTTTGGGGCTGCAGAACCTGAATCTGCTCTGCCCCTGCAAAAACCTCACTCTGCTCACTCTGCATGTGGACAGAACATAGACCACAGAAAACACTAAAAATTACAGCAGCGTTTCTCAGGACGTGTGAACTGTTTTATGTTCTAATCATTACAATAATATAGGCTACATTACATGCGCTGTATAAATGGATAGGGATTCGCATGCTGTCATGGTGCCGCATGTCGGATCAAAGCCATCATTAGAGCACATCTATTTTTAGTGACTGTGTGATTGTTGCTCTGTGAATATGAGGTCGATTGAAATAAAATAAACGCTGTTGTGTAACTTGAGAACAGCAGAAAACATTTGTGAAGTCAGAACATTTGTTAGTGTCATGATCTGTCTCTGCTGCTGGAGAGAGAAAGGCACAGACAGACTCCAGTCCAAAAAGGTTTAGAAATAAGACCTCGAAACCTTATCTATGCCTAATCATGCAGCACACTCTCTTGCACTTGATTCACTATGCGCTGTGTGCAGTGCTTAATTTGAAAATCAAACGTTGCTGGAACGCAATATCGGTGTTCGACCTGGGTCCATAGAGGCCCACATGTGATCCCTGAACGCACACACAACACAACACTAGACGCCTTTTGCTTCAATTTCTTGACCAACTTCCTCCTCAAATGCATTTAAACAAGCCGACTCCTTTGTAGTGACCGTTTTTGAGCACTGAAACTTTCTAAACGTGCTAAACTTACTCAAACATACGCACAACACAAGAGCCAAACAAGACATTGGGAGTAGCCTATACGAGCTTCAGCGCGCTGTGCACTGCTCACACTCCGTGCGCATTGGAAGACTTCAGCTTAATGGAGTCCGGGCAGATCACCCTGTCCACCGCCTCACACATTCTCACAACATGGCATACATCACACGTAAGACATGGGGCTTCTGTGTTTTGGGTCCGGGATGGAAAAGTGTGGAAAAGTGTGCGTGGCGCGAGTTGGGGAATGATCCCTGTGTGAAAACAACTGATTCAAATATTAATTTAAACCATAGGAGCCACGTTACATAGGTCTAACACCTATGTAACGTGGCTCCTATGATTTAAAATAATATTTTTATGTAGGCCTAATTATTCAAATCCAGTCTAATACAAGTTTTAATGGCTCAAGTTATGCCCAGAAGTTACCGGATCCAAGATAACAGTTACTGGAGCGCACACTGTCAAAATACAAGAGTTCCTGGATCCTGTTCTGGCTCAAATTAAGCCCTGGCTGTGTATGATGCAAGTTATGGGAGCGCATCAAACACATTGTTCTGTAAGGGGGCCCTAAGTAGCTGCTTGGTTTGCTTATAGGCTGGCCCTGCTTGTATGGGCTGCTCAGCTAAACTCTTATCAAGTTCAGAGGCAATTCGCTTCAGTGGATCATATCATCATCAAGGAGAATATGGCAGTTTCACAAAAGGCTGCTCTAAGTGGTCGATCAAATCAGTCAAATGCGAGACCCCCTGCATTTGATCATCTGACATACAATTTAATTTGCCGTCTCTGCTTTGATATAATAACTTATAGGGAGTGTTTCAACGTATACAAAGAAAAAGGCATTCAGGTCAAAAGGGAGGTTAAGTTGAAACCAAACGTCCAGTGGTCAGTTTTGAGAAACATAAAAAAGAATAAAAACAAAACAAAAAATAGTGGAGACTAGTTCAATCAAGTTCAATAAAGATAATATTTATAATATACCATTCGTATAAAAGTGTTCTGTTAGTGTAGGCCAGCTTTTCAAATATCATGGCCTGCTTTTTTAAATGAAATATTCAAGATGGGTGCTGAACTTCAACAATGCATTTATAGTATGGTATATAGCCACTCCATTGCCTCTTCCAAAGCACTCAGACACAATGGCTTCCACCGAGCACGTCGATCCATTTCTCTTCTCTCCGCTCCTGGCCGAATGCTGTGAGGTCTCAGCTCCCAGTTACAGAAAGCCATGAGCAGGTGTTGCGGCGAGATTGTGATTTCAGCAGCTATTTCTGGCCACAGGTGGAAATCGGACAGTGCGGGCAACACATCAGTGCTCCCCAGACAGAGCCGCTGCACTCACTAGGGACCCCACGTACTTCTGCATTCTTACTTATTTACTCAAAATTCACAAACAGAACATGATCTGTAAAACATGATTCAAATCAAATACAGTGGTCACATTTTTCCGCAATTGATTCCATTGTTGAAACTTATATTTTAGCATTTAATAAAAATTGCTTATTTTGAGTCTGATGGCAACAACATCGTAGAAAATGTTTTGAACAAGGCAACAAAAAGCAGAAATAATACATGGTAAATAACAACAGAGCAGTTTTGTTCTTGTTTGTCCAGGTTTACATCTTATTTTGATTTTACAAGTTTTTTGGTAATCCATTTACCATCAAAGTACTTGGATAACTTGGTACTTGACAATTTTGAGAATTAAGATAGAGTTGGCATTCTATGTACATTCAAATAATTTCAGTGAATTGATTGTGTATTATATATTATAGAAAGTCTTTATTGTGTAAAAACTGGCATCATTTTGGTCTGGAGATCTGGTCTACACAGCTTGCACAAAAGCAAGTTAAAGTGTTGGTATTTTCCAATCTATTTATTTGACAATAGAATCAATGTGTTTATAGAATAGTGTATAATACAAAATATTTCCCAACATCCTTCAGTTGTCTATGTTTACAGAGTTCTAATAGCTCCAGGCCGCATATCTCGTCACAACGGGTATACTCCTTTCCATCATAACATACATGGTACATTTTTTAAACCATGTCAAGGGTAAGATAATGTCCCACTGGCTGTATGTTTATCCACTCAGCCGATAAGGAAAGAAAATGGGAGTACGAGGTAGGCAATAAGACGTTGGGTCAATACGTACAGATGTGTGCGTTTGGGCTGGCAAATGTACGCAACAGAGATTAGAGGTCTGTTTCAATGATAAGGCCTTGGCTTTTACGCTGTGACGTCTAGCTTGAGTAATGCTAAAGGATTATCCCATTACAGAGCCTAGCATTAGTACTATGCACACCACTGGGAATGAGAGGGGAGGCAAGGAAATGCAAGAGAAAGACTGGTAGACTCCAGTTCAGGTGATATGGAATTCTCTAGTGGGAAATATGGTACAAATATTGTATCATGATTTTATTTATTAAGCTATCAGTCTAAATTTAAATACATCCAATCCAATGTCCAATCATATTTTTCAATCTTTGTTAACACTGTCATTATTATAGAAAAAAAATCGGTAAAGAGCAATCCACTGTAGCACCATTCAATGATCTTCCCAGATTAGCAGATAACTTCATACTACATCTTTTATCGCCATATCGCACACCCCTAGGTGAGGGTGCCTGGGGCTTATCCCAGCAGCTGTGGACCTTAAGTGGAGTAAACCTGGCCAGTGAGTGAGTCCCAGCGACATATGCAAACAGGCACCCATTTACTCGCACATTCAATCTCTAGAGGCATTTGAGATTGACCATTTTTCTTATGCATGCCTTTGAATGGTGGGAGGAAACTGGAGTATTGAGACATATCAAGATAACACGGGAAGGACATGCAGTCTCCATTCAGAGAGATTGTGTTTTGGCGACCTGAAGCTCAAATTAGATTACACGGTCTAGTCCAGTAACTGATTTATTTGTTTTTAAACCATAAAACAGTTGCTCTTTTAACCATGACCAAAGTTTCTACAGTTATATGGTAGGCATTCAGTAATGGAAATCTATACTCAACCACTTTCTAAAATGGATACCATGGGTAAGGCAATGCAAGACCGAAAAGAACCAACCAAGACAAGACATTACCAGAAGATGGGGATTGAAGAAGCGGTCTCCACAGCAGATAAAAGCCCCTGATGAAGGTTTGATAGCAAGGCCTGAGAAGATGGAGAAAGCGAGTGCATTAGGGAACAAAACCATGAATGATGCATCAGAGAAAAGGGCTAGGAGAATTGAAAAAGCAAAAGCAAAAAAGAATCGGCAACAAAAGGGAAATGGAAGACTAGTATATGAAGTTATTTCTGGAGTGGCTTGACAAGGAGGTGATGAAAAAGCAAGGCTGCAGAAGAGCCAGAGGGTAGAGAACGCTGGATGGGAGATTATTCTATAGAGCTACAGCCGTGCAGGGGCAATAGACATAGAACCTACATTGATTCCATTGGGGTCCTGTCTGCGCCCAATTATTTACTAAGTTTTGTGGACATTTATAAAGCCACTCATGCCCTTGAGCCACAACCTCATTTTCCTACAGACCTCCAGCTGCTCCTAAATTCCCCAATATGTTGAAGAAGCACAGTATCTCAAAAGAGGATTCTCAAAACTTTTTTCTTTAAAAATATATATGGTAAATATATTCTCCTAACACATTTACGCTCATAATATTACCTATAGTGATGTTGATTTTGGAGACAGAATCTTTAATGTCATACTTTGTGACAATGAAGACGATGCCAATTTGTTTTGATTAATTCAGTAAGGTGACGGGGATTGCACAGCATTTTCAGTTCAAACGCTACATCCCACAAATTGAGGGTGCTTCCCACATTTTTACTCATGCACAGTATTTATTGTCATAAAACTAGTCTTTCTCCATGTTAATGCCCTGTGTAGTTTATTGTCAGATTAGAAATGGCATCTAAGCAAGCAAGTTCATGCAGAATGCCTATATTTATTTAGTATTTGTTTGTAACATCTCCCACACTCTTCCACACTTAAACACGCTTTATCTCTCTTTTTTGTCTGATCAAATGCCCAATATTTTACAAAGATTTGCAGAAATTTGCAAAGCCACTGTTGCTCTTGCTTCACAACCCCCAGATACCAATTCATCTAACCCACTCACAACCACACACGCTCAATCCCCAATATGTTAGGGAAGCATGCCCCGCCGCTGCCACAAATGCTATAAAATATGCTAACGATATACCGTAAAATTGAAATGAGGTGGAAAGTCATTGTTTGGACTGTTGGGTTTTACACTGGGTCCAAGTATAGGTTGTTAATCATTACATGTCTTATTAATGACCGGAACAAGTGTGAATAAATGAGTTGGGGTTTGGCATTTTTGTCAGGCTAGTTGAGGATACAAACAAAATGGAAAATAATTTACAAGAAGCAAATGGGTTTGAACAATAGCATTTTGAACTGTTGTGATAGTAGTTAACAGTTTTAGAGCCAGGCCAATACGTGCATATTTTAACTTATCTTTTGTCCTCTTACTAGATTCTACCCACTGGCTAGTTGATTAGGTAGACCTTGCACCCCAAAATGTTTAGCACATCTGTGGTCTACTTCAGTGTTCTTGTAGTTATTTTTTTCCACTATAATGCCCAGATGTTAATGCTTTTTTCATTCAGACTGTGTGCTTGTCTGATGCAAATCTACTTTGCATTACACCATCAGTGTTTCTTTCTTTTTAGATCAGTTTTATTTGTAACATTTTATAATAACTTACATTAATAAACATAATGATGAGCACCAGTAATTCATGTACAGTGTATTACTTCAATAAAAAATGAAGTTGTTTACATTTGATTAATGTATATTAATTATTAATTAAAATGTATAATTATTGCAGAATAAGTGTATGCAATTCAATTTGAAACTGTAAATTATGTATTTATTTGATAATGTATATTGTTATTGTAAATATACAGATTTAGTATTTATTAACTGCTCGTTCATAAAATTGTTGATGATCACATATTTATTATATGTTTAATACTGCTAAACAGAGGTGAGCTATTCTAAAGCGTTACACGTTTTTTATTAGTCATCTTTCATTCACTACCATTTTTTTTTAGTCTTCTCCAGTTTTTCACCCTCAAACTTTTACTTACTTTTAGGCCTTAAGCCTAGACTGTTTATTTGAGTTTGCACACCATTCCATCTAATAGATATGTTTATTGTGTGAAGGAACATTTGACTTTCATGCTTGCAGGTGTGTAAACCCCCTAAGACATACCCTCTGTAGAGAACAATGGTTGGTGCTATGAAAGCATTGGTAGGCCTGACTTCTAATGCCCACTACAATTGTGCTTGTAAATGTGAGTGGGCAGTCTCTGAGTTTTTTTCTGGTTATTAATTTAAAAGTGGGGCAATCTACTTAATCCAATAGTTATTGCAGTTCAGCACGCAGCAAACTTCAAAGGCAAGGCACTTCACCCATGCACTTTGCCTATATGATTGTTAGTGTTATTGTTTGTCACAGTCTCAGACATAGCTGTCTCAGAGGCTTTTCCTCCAAAAACACTTTTGTAATATTGTTTGAAGTGCATATTTTTTAATTGATCATAAAACATTAGTTAATTAGTTAATCTGTGTTTTTGGACTTGACTCGGTCTCGGGGCCTAAAAGTCTTGGTCTTTTCTTGGTCTCAGTCCAGTCTGGTTGGACTACTGTGTTCTTGGATAGTCCTGTCCTGACTACAACACTATCTGACACGTCTCTGTCAGTCTGCCCCAGGACAGCTTTGGCTACAATGGTAGTTTACCCCAGCCAGTGTGTTGGGGTGTGAGAATGAATAATGGGCTCAATTGTAAAGTGCTTTGAGTATCAAATACAAATGTGAATTCTTCTCTCAATTTAAAGGCGCCCATTTATTTGTCAATATTTTAGTAGCTGAAATAAAGAGAAATGGCCAACAGATTTTTATTCAACACGTCTGGTGTATGGAGTTATGAGAGACCCTGTTAACAATTGTACAATCCTGCTGTTTTGACGAATACCTTCTTACTGTATATTATAATTTATTCTTGTATGCATGCATGCTTCTGATGCTCTTTTGCTGCTACGCTCTGCTCCCGACAGTCTCTCAGTTGTGCAAAAATGACAAAAGCTGTTGCTAATTTGTCTCTAAATGCTCTATTTTTGGCGGCGTAGACGAGAAACGCTGGTGATGCTGAGGAGCCAATGGGTTCATGCAGTTAGCCTTATTACCCGTGCCAGTCGGCGGATCAGTTAAGCCAGCTGAGGTGTCTGATAGTGCCTGGTTCAGATTGACTGGTGAGTAATGGACATGGATAAAAGATAGTGGACTGTGTACAAATGTGAGGCACATTTTTTAACTACTTGTTGTCCAATTCCACCGCAGTAAAATCACTTAATCTTCTGCTTCTATTTCTGTCACGGTGCATGGTTTGCAGACAGACAACCATTCTTTCTCACATTTAAGTCTTAATTTAGAATCAATATTTTCCATCTATGCATGTTTTGAACAGTGGGGGAAGCCGGAGTACCTGAAGGCAACTCACTGTTACACAGGGAGAGCATGCAGATGGCAATTAAAGAAATTGTGTCGGGCGGCCCATGGATTTAAGTTGGGCAATGATATTCATTCATAATATTCTTGTTGGGGCCTAAGGTGTATGGTGTATCCCACCTAAGGCCCATAGTTGCTGGCATAGAATCCAGAAACTTGCATAGCTGTTAGTAATATTCAGTCACGTAGATCTATACATCCTCTAGAGTCTGTTTTTCAAAACCATCATTTCCCAGAAGACAATTTACCATCCAAACTATTTATGAAGAGGAGTGCAGAAATTCTTATATAGGGCTGAAATTGCTTGTGCAGTGGGACCCCGGCATAAAAATCAACTCACTTAATGAAAAGGCAAAGTATAGTGACAGCATGCAATGTAAATGCTATGAAAAATCTAAATGGTGTTATCAATTGAAGTAGATGTACACATAGTGAAAAGGCTTGGCCAAATGCATAACGGGAGTGCTTCCCTCTTAGGCTAAAGTGGAAGTAACAGGTCGTGAATGCATTTCTGATAAGTGCCATGCGTATTATATTGTAGCAGAAAAATCGATATCTCCGTAGCACTGCTGTATAACAGGCAGGACATGTTGTATTTTAGACATTACAGCACACATAAGACAACATAAGACAACTTAATGCAAAGGTCTACTAAATGTAAAATATTTAGCCTGTTTTGTGTAAAGCCATGGCTTTTGTTTACTGGTGTTAAATGGGCATTATATCTTGACCATTATGCAATATGGTACAATGTATGGCTGCCACATCCCTGTCAGTCTGCCTTAGGGTGGCTGTGGCTACATTAGAGTTTACCAATACCAGTTTATGACTTTGTAGTTAATTTAAAGTGGGCTATGTTTTAAAGCAATTTTGGTATCTTCAAAAGCACAAGTCGATGTTTACTGGTCAGAAAAAGTCAGGGATATTTAACTTTTTGGTGAATTGTAAAATGTTTGTTTTGTCTGTGTTCAGAAATGTTTTTGCAACAATGTAGCACTCTGCCCAAGATACATTTCCCCTCAGGGATAATAAAATATATTCAATCAATATTCAATCAATTATGCGTTTGCACATCAGGCCTGTATGCCGTCACCTGTGTCATCTGTGAGGTGTGCGTGATGTTTATGTTGGAGAACACCTGCTCACATACATATGTGGATCCAAAGATTGACAGGACTCCAAGAGCATACTTTTTCATGTTCTCATAAACGTCGGGGATGGCATTCCATGTTTGTTGGGTTGGGGAGGTTTACAACATCACGCCATTTGTGATTCTGAGCAAGAAGGGCCTTTTGACGGGCAACATCTTCCTCTCTGAATCGTTTCCCAAACGATGATTGCATTGCGATG